>SPJY01014963.1:276337-309349 GCA_005191435.1 Raddia distichophylla
AATCAGGTTTTCATGTTTTAGTTCTAATCTCATTAGATGCACCAAACTGCCATGGACCATTTATTTTGCTTTCCCCAATGGTTCAATGGAGTATTCTTACCCCTAGTGTACCTTAGGAGCGTTCTTCTAGTTATTGAACCCATATAAATTTGATGCTATTGGGTAGGGCTGGCAACGAGCCGAGCTTGAGCGAGCCAGGCCCTGGCTCGCTCAAGCTCGTTCACTGACGAGCCGAGCCGAGCCGAGCTCGGTCACCGAACGAGCTAGGAAAAAAGCTCGGCTCGGGCTCGTTGAAAGCTCGGTCCGGCTTGTGAGCGCTCGCGAGCCTGATGAACAGCCTAATATGTGCTCTTTGAGGTTTGAAGAAAGGGTGTTTCAGCGGTTTCGATGGAGGATCGCCTTTAGGATGAGATTTTGAGAGCTTTTTTGGACGTATATTAGGGGTATGTCCAGTCATAGACAAGTGGATGGGTCAATTACAAGTGGTATGAGATGAACTAATACCTAGAAGCCCATGAATCCACGAGCCACGAGCGAGCCATGAGCCGCTCACGAGCTGGAAAAAAAGCTCGAGCTAATTGACCGAGCTAGAAAAAAAGCTCAAGCTCGGCTCGTTGGCCTACGAGCCGAGCCCGAGCCGAGCCAAAAACCGAGCTGCTCACGAGCTGCTCGCGAGATCCGAGCCAAAGTGCCAGCCCTACGCGCGGCCTCCCTTCGGCTGGGGGTGGTCGCGGCTAGCACTGTGGCAGCGGGCGCTGCGGCGGCGGGCGCACCTGCGGCGGGCGCTCGGGCTGGTCGGGCTCGAAAGGCACCGACGAATTTGGCGGGCTGCTCCGACCTCTTCTTCTTCTTGTCAGCCTGGGCCTTGCCTACGTTGTCACTGGCCTTGGCCTTCTTCTTGGCTTGGGCGCGGCCTCTCTTGTGCTCGACCGCCTAAAAGGCATTGACGTAGAGGGCCGCGGTGCGGAAGAGTTCGCTCGCGGTGTAGACTGGGTGGAGCTCGAGGTCCTCGGTGTAGCGTCGGTCCGTCACGCCATCCTTGAAGGCTTCGATGATAGCCTCATTCGAGATGCAGGGGATAGTGTTGCGGGCTCTCACGAACCTGCACACGAAATCTTGGAGACTCTCGTCGTCTCGCTGCACCACGAGTTTTAGATTCTGGGGACGTCCGGAGCGGGCGTAGCACTCCTGAAAGCTCGTACGGAGGGCATCCTGGAGTTGAGCCCAGCTGCGGATGGAACCGGGACACTGATTGAACAGCCAGGTCCGGGCCATGCCCTCGAGCACGGTAGGGAAATAGTTGATCAAGACGGCCTCGTTCCCCCCATGGCTCGGATGACACTGGTGTAGATGGATAAGAACTCCTCGGGATCTTGCTCCCGTCGAATTTCTCTATCGGCCCAGGCTTGAACGTCGGCGGCCAAGGAGCTTCATGGAGAGCTATCCCGAAGCGGGCCTAGGCGGGAGAACACTCCCCCCGGGGCGCGCGGTGAACCGCTGGTGGAGGAGATGGCGCGAGCGGTCACGGCTTCGGTGAGAGCGGCTATGGGAGCCGCTGTAGCCGGAGCTACCCGTGCGCCCATCACCCAGCGGTGCGTGTTGGTCGAGGCCGGCGGTGACATCTCTGAGGCATTCGGAAAGGGTATATAAGCTACCGGTAAAGCAAATCTACACAACTCATTTATGCAGTTATACTCAACTCAAGTAAAGTTAACACATAAGCAATAAATGAAGTAATCTCACTAATTGAAACAATTAGGAAAGGGTACAAGAGCTATTACCCGAATTCCCGAAGACACTTCCGGAACTCCGAGCGTCAGCTCGACTTGACTCTAACTCCCAACTTCTAATAACTAAGAGCTACTCTAATAAGTGGAATGAAAATGTGATAGTGTTGTGTGTTTTTTTTTACAAGTGAGGAGAGGGAGTCTATTTATAGTGCTCCGCAGCCAACCAGGGTTCTCCACGTGTAGGGACACATGTCAAGCAACCCTCCTCCAAATGAGAATCCGAGGGGGCACAAGAGTGGGTCGGCTGGCCTAGGGTGGGTCAGCCGACCCACCTTCTTCACATCCCGGCCGTGGATTTCGTCTAGGATGCTCCCTTGATGGTGTAGATTAACCCCTTAACCCGGTGGATCAAATGGACTTGCGCAAGAAAGGAATCCAAGGGAATCCTATGCTCATTTGTGAAGTAACCGTGTCCATTCGATCAAACCGACGGCAGTGGATGGTCTAGATATCTTCATTTTGTATTTTTATGCCACTGGGGAGAAGGCAGACATGGATCGGTGACGTGGCCAAGTCGGCCGGCCTGGCATTTTGCCCGGTCTGGCTCTGGTTTGTCCCATTTTGCACCTGTAGACCCAAAACTCACCAAAACTTTTGGAACTTTATTAGAATAAATAAAATGTTAGTATAAACCTTGATTTTTCCTCGAAAAGCCGGAATTTTGGAATATGTTGACGTATACAATTGGCGTTTATTGGACGTCAACAGTCGGATACCCATGGGTATCCATATTCATGGTTTTTCTGCCATCCCTAATATAAACCGCCGCTGCTAGGAGTTGCATACGGAAAAATGTGCTGCTAGTGCATGTGTATTCACGATACACTTCTGTCTAAAATTGATTGTTTATCATATCTGTTTTATGTTTTATCTCTAGATTAATACTCCCTTCGTTCCTAAATATAGAACATATAATTTTTTCCATGCAATTTCATAATATAAGGCGCATATCCAATTTTCCTCCATCCGTTCCTAAAATACTCCTGCGAGATCTCCATTATCTCGTCGCTAAGGCGTTGATTTTTTGTGTGATACTTGTTGTTTAATTTACCGCGCGCGTGGAGTTGTTGGCGTGAGGCTTCTTGTTTCCTATTTTGTTGCGTTTCTTGTGTTCAAAAAAGGCACTGGTAATTAAGGCATCGATAATTAAAGCATAGGTAATTAAGGTGTTAGTAATTAATGAGGCGTAGGACCGGAAAAAAAATTCAGTGCATCGCACCTTCCTTGGTCTTTGTGCAAAAGTTTATATGTCCTATATCATAGAACGGAGGGAGTATATACCTGAAAAAAATAATATTTTCATTGGTCGTCCGAACCTACCCCTCTAACCGCCCAGCCTCTCCCCCGGCTGGCCAAACAACTACGCGCCCCTGGCCACCAGCCCTTTCTTCCCAGTTGGTCACAACTCTAACCACCCCATAGCTGCTCACCCTTCCTCCATGCCGGTTGCACCTCTACACTAACCGCCAGCAATGCTTATTCACGTTGGCCGTCCATGATGAAGGATTACAACAACATCATCCTCACTGATGCGGCTGCTATTGATGTCGTCCTAGTCGTCGCACGTCTAATGGTCGATGAGACAACGATACTTGCACAACGTGAGGTCAAGACAAGTGTCGCTGCCATGGGCGACGACACCTCCATCGTCTCTGCTCTTCACGTGCTGACCATCGTCGTCCTGAACATCACCTTCATGGTCTCGTCGTCCTTGATCTTGCCTCCAATAACGACTACAGTCGATGTTGCATCTTCTCATGCTTGGTCCTTATCAATCATGCCATCTATGGATCCTTGTGTATGTTTCGACAATGCCATCCTCTCCTTAATCTACCATCAAATTCAGGCTAAACCTCTCAAGCTTGTGATGACCCCAATTACAATTGCCCTCTTCGTTTGGACTAGCCTTGAGCAACAATTCCATTGTAACAAGAAGACTCAGGCATCTGTTGGTGGAATTCAGTAAGTTTGTTCAAGGTGATCTCTCCATTACGGATAACTGTCGCATAATGAAAAGCATGGCGGAATCCCTTGGTGATCTTAGGGAATCGATGAACGATCGCACCCTTGTGCTCTTCTCTATGATCTTAACGAGAAGTTCAATTTCATTAAGTAGCTCCATCCCATTCAAAAGTCGTTCCCTTCCTTTGTCAGAGATCGGTCTCAGCTTCATCTTAGGGAGCTCACGAGGGCCCCTAAGGGCATCTCCAATGGTGCCATGTCAGTTGGCTATAAGGAGTCCATATCATCTTTTTTCCTATGTGGAGGAGAGAAGAAGAGAAGAGAGATAAAAGCTGACTGTTAACTAATAGCCAGTCTATAGCGGATTACAAGGTTCATTGCATCTATTACACATGGGCCCATATTAAATTTAGTAGTCAATACTATAGCTAATCCATTGGAGATGTTGTCTACATGCCATCCATATATGACATGGAGCTTTCTTATAGCCAATAGTTGGCTAGACCATTGGAGATGTCCTAAGCAGGATCCCGGCTCGGCCACTGCCTTCATTGTCACCTACCCCACTGACCGGCTCCCGCGCCCAGGGTAGCCTGCAATCAGTGCCCTCATCCGAGGGCTCAGGTAGTGGCGGCGGCGGCTGTGTCTCTAGTGGCCTCAGTGGCAATCGTTGTTGCCATCTTGGTTATGGCTGAAACTGCAACCAAGGGGGAACTCGGGCATCCATACCATTGTCAACCAGTTCTACGGCCCTTCATTCTTCAACACTTGGATGGGCACTATGTATGTTTGGCGCCACAATTCCTGCACAGGGCTCGATGTCCTCAGTCCCCACCCAGTGCTCCTTTGGCCTAGCCACATGCTCTGGCGCCGGCCACCCTTTTGGCGGGCCTTGTCCTTGGCCCTGGCTTGGCCAACGTGAGAAACTCGGCATAGGCGGTCTCTTTGGCACTCGCTGGCTAACTGGTGCAGGTAAGGGCACCCTTCCCAGTGTGGCCCACAGATCTGTTGCCTCTACGATGGTGGTAGTCTCGAGGTTTGCCGCTGGTCTCCGTCAACTCAGGTATGCCATACAGTAGCATTCGCAGTACCTCACCAACGCTTTCAACATCATGGCACTCACACATCACCATTGATGTTAGTAATATTTCCACTATTTATTCCTCTCACCAACTTCGTGCCACTACCATCCTCACTTGTAACAGGTCTTGACGGCCCGTCCCCTCCAGTAATTTTACATGTTTTCCCTATCATTGAGGCTTTTTTAAAACTGTAGAACGTTATTGTCACTCCTAATATTATGAAAAATCTTATTTATATTCATCAGTTCATTATTAATAACAACTTTTTTGTTGAGTTGTATCCCTTTGGCCTCTTTGTGAAGGATCCTCCTACTAGAAGCATGATTACCAGGTGTAATATCTTTGGAGACATCTACTCCTTCCTCCCATACGAGTCACCCTCATCGTCTCCCTAAGCCTTTGCTACCACAGTTCCATCCTTCACTCTTTGGCATCATTACGTTGGTCACCTCAGCTCAAAAGTACTCTCCAAATTAGCCTATATACATGTTATCTAGTAGCACCATTTTGCCATGCGTGCAACTTTGTTGTCATGTACGTGTCGTGAGTTCTTAAAAATCTTGATTTAATATATTATGATCTTTGGACCTTTCTTCTTGTTAGCGTCACTAGTTATAAGTACTATCTCATTATTATTAATTATTGCTCGCACTTTCTTTGATTGTTTCCACCACATCTCAAATTTGACGCCTTCTCTACAACTTCTCATTTTTTTCACCTTTGTTCACACTCAATTCGGCTCGATCATTGAGGTTGTTTAGTGCCACAACAGTGGTGAGTTGATAACTCTATCATGTGCATCTTGTTCCTCACACATAGAGTTGGACTCCGCTTGTCGTGTCCACATACCTCCCAACAAAACAGTGAGGTTGAACGTTCAAAACATACCAATAACAAAGTCATGTGTTGTCTTACATTTCAGGATTGCGTTACTTCGTCCTAATCGGCCAAAGCCATTCATATGACCTCCTACCTCCTTGATTGTTACCCTACTAAACCCTTGAGCCTCTAGACGCCATTGTCTCCCCTTTATGATTCCCATCCCTATTAGACCCACCTTCATGTGTTTAATTGTGCTTGCTACCCAAATCTCTCACGCTAGACGCAAACTATCTCACAATTCCATACTTTGTGTCATTATAGGATACTCCTACGAAGTCAAAACATGAAGGATATAGCTACAGTTGTCTTCATCTATCCTCCAACAAGGTTATCATCTCTTGCCATGTGCTTTTTTTTGAGTCCTTTCCCTTTTTTACCCCTAACCCAACACCTCTGACCTTTCTTCTCTCTTTGATTAGAGGTCAGCAATGTCCGCGGTTACTGGTTCACCTGTTGTTTCATGTTCATCTATGGTTAATTGTAGGTATTGGTTAACCCACAAGTCCCCTACACCGGCCATGTCGATGCGGCGGTGCATGGTCCGCCAAGTGACTTGTGTCACATTGTCCCGCCGTCTGCGCCATCCACCGTACCGACCCTGCATACTGCCCTCCCAACACCGAACACCACACTAGCCTCACTTGCATCAGTGCCAGCTCGGTCGGTCCCCTAGTCGACCGCCCTGGCTGCCCCCTACCAGCACTAGCCTTCGCGTTGGCCTTGTTGGCCACCCTAATTGCTACTCCCTGTTGGTCGCAGCGGCTATATCATCATCCAATGGCCATCCCATGGTTACCATAGAAAAGTACGGTCTCTCCAAATGTCCACTGTTTTGCCACTGTCCAACACATACTGTGCCATCATGCCTAAGGATTTTGAGGCTCTTCAAGAGAAAAACACTTGGGATCGTGTTCCTCACCCTCCTGGTGCCAACATCGTCACTAGTATGTGGGGGTACAACACAAGCTTCTATCAGATGGCACTCTTAACCAAGAACAAGGTTTGTCGGGCTTTTCAAGGATTTACGCAGCAACTCAGCATTGACTTTGTTAAGACCTTTAACCCAGCTGTTAAGCCCTCTTGCTCTCACTTTGGATTTGCCGATTTGTCAACTAGATGTAAAGAATGCTTTTCACCATGGTTCATTGACAGATCTTGTCTATTGTTTGTCCAGCCATCCAATTTTGTTGATCCTTCTCACGTTTATCATGTTTGTAGACTCAACAAGTCTCTTTATTGATCGACTCAAATGGGCTCTTCGTGCTTGGTACAATTGTCGGGGATTGAGTTCTACCTTCCCCGGATAGTGATACGAAGTTTGGCATTCCCCGAGTATCCTCTTGCCCGGTGTCTAGCTAGGAATGGGAAGTTACCTAGGATGATGGCGATGTGTCGAGCAAAGTGTTGTCTGGTGGCATGTTGATTAAGACTCTGAAAGGCTTGATGTCTAAGTCTTCCATCTTTGCAAAGGCCTAGCACAGGATGGTGGAGCACGCTAGGGTTCCAGGTTGCGATGGTAGGTTGAGTTTCTGCGGTTAGTTACCTTACATGTTTATCTTTCTGGTTTTGTATTTCCAAGCCTAGTACAAATTCCCCCTCATGCGAGAGGGTAGGAGAGAAAGAGACATACACATCGCCATACGCACCAATCCGTCTGATATACATTGTATCTAGAGAAGCTTGACCTATGTTTTACTCTTGTGAACCATTGTAAAGTGATGTCTTGATTATAACAAAGCATCGGATGTATGGCTATTATCCCTTACCGGGAGGCCTTAACAAGGATAAAAATCCCCATGTCTTCTTTTCATCAACGCCAAGATTTTTCGCCATCTTGGAAGTTGTGATCGTGACAGAAAGGGAACTCTTAATTTTGTCTCACAATTTAGAAGTAACCTCGATTCAGGAAGCTTGTCCCCAATCATCGACAAGTGACCTCTCATCTTCTTTTCCTTGTCCCTAACCAAGTCAGACCCCTCCCTGTTTGTCTATCATCATGGCACAAACAAAACCTATTTTTCTTTGTATGTACATGATTTTTTCTCTAAACGCTTCGTACAATGTGCTTCTTCGATGATTGATATCGACCCTTCAACTTAATCTCTCTATCACGGATCTCCGACCTCTCCGTCACTTTCTAGGTCTCTCCATCACCAGGCAACATGACGGATTATTCCTCTGTCAGGAATAGTATGTCTCACATTCTCGACAGTGCTGGTAAGATTGATTGCGAGTCCTTATTATTCTTGTGGATGCTCATTCCAAGTATTCTAGAGATGGCACCCCAATTGATGAACGCACTTTCGTAGTCTTGCTGGTGATATGCAATATCCAACTTTCATTAAGTCAGATATTGCCTATGTTGTTCAATAGGTGTATCTCTTCACCTGAAAAAAATAATATTTTCATTGGTCGTCCGAACCTACCCCTCTAACCGCCCAGCCTCTCCCATATTTGATGCATGGTATCTTCGTCATGGCACTCTCTCGTTGCCTCTTTCTGCCTCAGACTTCTCTTACTGAATTGACAGTCTACTCCACTGCTGACTGGTGGGTTGTCTTGATAGCTGAAAGTCCACTTCGGGCTATGGTGTTTTCCATGTGACAACCTAGTTTCTTGATCCCCAAAGTGGCAGCACATAGATTATCGCTTCAGTATTGAGGCTAGGTATCTAATGAGATTGGCGTGGCTTGTTGGCTACCTCAACAACTTTAGAAGTTCGACGGTCCTCTACATCGTGCCACCTTGGTCTACCTCAATAATAGCAACACTGTCAACCCGATTCATCGCTTGCACACCAAACATGTTGAGACTGATTTTCACTTTGTTCATGAGCGTGTCGTTTTGATCACATTAATGTTCTCCATATGTTCCAACGTCGTCGCAATACGTTGATATCTTCACCAAAGGGTTGCTCTTGTCGATCTTCGCAAAGTTTCCTTCCAATCTGATTGCTCGCTTCTATACCTCTCAAACTGCAGGGCCACGGCACGGCACGTGCGCCTGCCTCGCCTGCCACTCCTTTCTATCTCGATTCTGAGTCTACAAGTCGGAGTCAGTTGATGAGATATAGCTGGGGGAGCATCCCCCGCCGGTCATCTATAATACCGTAATAGATATAGAGAGACTGTTGAAAGAATACAATCTTTTATAGAGTAGTGTAAATTGTGAGTAAATTTCAAAGGGGTGATGCTTAAACTGCACCTCTGTATTCTTGTGCTACCAAGACCCGCATGGGCAAAAACGGTGCGATCGACTACGTAGAATCCGAATCGGACGAGCGGCTAGCTAGGGCAACATTCCCGGAGCTATTCGCATCCGGCCCGGATCCACAACGACCCCAGCGGAAGCACCGCATTCAAGTCAGCCCGGCCAACTCCATGCCTGAGCACAAGTACTTCTCTCCTCCGACCTTGCTGCTTCAATTCCGCGCGGGCACGGCACGGCAGGCGCCACTGCACGCGCCAGGCCCATAAATTCTAGCTCGCTGGAAGGAAGAAAGGAAGAACGCGCAAGGGGATAGACCTGAATTTTGCAGGATCTCGATCGTACGTGGTCGTGGACGGACGTACGCACGCTCGCGGGGCGCGACTCGGCTAGGCCGGCCTCAGAAAGGCAAGCGCGTGCAGTGGCAGCGAGATACTGAGATGCACACACAGCAGCAGGCGTACTGGCGATGCATGCCGGCACAGATATCGACGCGTGTATATTATTTCAGCTTGTAGTACATTGATTGATCATACCCGTAGCGTTACATTTTCCCTTTGTTGTTTTTCCTTGCTTCGATGAGATAAGTAAAAATAGCCGGAAATAACAAAACCAAGATATCCAGTAGAGCCAGAAGAGAGTGGGGGAGGAACAGTGGACGAAGACGACTAGAAGAGGGAAGTGGAGTGAGAGGAGGTAGACGACAGAGGACCACGACTATACGCGTGTTGATGGCGGGAATTTAACTGCCCTGTACCGGAGCACAACCACCGGCCGCCGGGGACGCACCGCACATGCGCGCGTCAGACCGGGCAATAAACGCGGCCACCTCAGGCAAAGCAGCTGCCATTTACGCCGGCCGACGACGACTCCGGCCGGTCGATCACTCCGCCGCGCAGGCACTAGTCTCGTCAGCTTACCACTGAAGGAAACAATGGAAATGCATGGGACTTATTGCGGCCGAGTTACCTACAGATACGAGATAGAGGGAGGTTGAAGAAGATGGCGTGTGGCGCTGGGGACGGGAGGGTACTAAGCTAGTGCTTGAGGACCTCCGGGATGTCCACCGGGTACCGGCTGATGCTCTCGGCCCAGGGGCCGTCAGCGTTGGGCGCCGGCCGGATGCACTCCCAGGCGGCGCTGTTGCACTTGAACCCGGAGCCGAAGCCGATCATCCACACGCGGTCGCCCTTCCGCATCCGCCCCTTGGCCTCGACGTACGCCAGCTCGTACCACACCGAGCTGCTCGACGTGTTCCCGAACCGGTGCAGCGCCATGCGTGACGCCTCCACGTGCTCGTCGGAGAGGCCGAGGCTGCGCTGCAGCTCATCGATGACGGCGCGGCCCCCCGCGTGGATGCAGAAGTGTTCGAACGCCGTGCGAAAGTCGGGGAGGTACGGCTTGACGCGCCGGTTGAGCACCCGCCGCGCGATGAAGGAGAGCGCGAAGAGGAGCTGCTCCGACGCCGGCAGCACGAGCGGGCCGATGGCGGTGATGTTGGCCTTGAGCGCGTCGCCGGCGATGGTCATCAGGTCCTTGTTGAGGTTGATCCCACGGTGCCCCTCGCCGTCCTCCTCCTGGAACACGCACCGGTACGCGCTGTCCTGCGCGCCGGTCAGCGTCCGCACAACGCGGGAGAGGCGGAAGCGCGCCTTGGCGCGCGACGTGGACAGCAGCACGGCGGCGCCGCCCATGCGGAAGAGGCAGTTCGGCAGCAGCATGGCGCGCTCTTTGCCGACGTAGTAGTTCGGCGTGATGGTCTCCGTGGACACGACGAGCGCGAGCGCGCCACGCGGCGCCACCTGGAGGAGGTTGCGCGCGAGCCCCACGGAGATGAGCCCCGCGCTGCACCCCATCCCGGCGAGGTGCACGTTGCGGACGTCGCTGCGCATCTTATACTTGTGAATGATCATGTCAGAGAAGGACGGGATCGGCGCGAAGAGGCTGCAGTTGACGATGAGGATGTCGATGGCGCCGGGGCTGATGCCCGTCTTCGCCAGCAGGTCGTCGATGGCGGAGAAGATGACGAGCTCCACCTCCGCGCGCGAGGCCTCCATGTTCCTGTACGGCGGGATGTAGTGGTGCGCCGGCGGGAGGCAGGTTTCCTCCCCGAGCCCAGACCGCTCGAGCAGCCGCGTCATGAACCGGACGCTGCGCTCGTCGATGGACGCGCCCTCGACGAACGTGACGAGCTTGGCGTGCTCGAGGAAGGTGGCGAAGGGGACGCGGCAGTTGGGCTTGGTGCGGAAACAGGCGTAGTCCACCATGTACACGGAGCGCGGCCGCAGCATTAGGTAGAGCGTCGCCGCCGCAGCCGGCAGGAAGACGGCCAGGAAGAGGTGCACCGCCCGGAGAGCGTGGAGCCTCGCCAGCAGCTCTTCGGGCCCGACGCGAGCCGCATTGACGAGCGCCCCGACGGCGAGCGGCGCGGCGAGCACGGCGAGGAAGTTGTTCACCACGTGCTGGTACAGCGGCTTGAGGTTCTTGAGCCGCCATGACGACGAGCTCATGCTGTTCCCGCCAAGTGTTCGCTCGCGTGCGTCAGTGCGAGTGTGAGGCTGTGAGCTACTGCAGTGGAGACTGGAGAGTGGAGACTCACTCACACTAGTGCGGCTCTGGCCTCTGTGGGGGAGAAGGGAGAGAAGACGGGAGGATTTAAAGCGGCGGGAGAGGAAGGAATTAACGCACACTGCTGGACCATCCACGTCTTTAACTCGCACAGGCTAGCAAGTAGGGAGTGATCATCAATCAGCTGCTTCGCCGATAAATCTGATGAATTGGTGCCGCTGATTTAAGGCCGTGTTTGGCCTCACTCACGTACTGAAAACTAATCATCATATACTTACTGTCTGAATAGTATATCAATGGCTGTAATTTCTGCTCAAATCTTGCACCTTCAATCGTGTTCATGTGATCGATGGTCAACACTCAATTCTCTCGCCCATTTGTGCAGGCATGCTGCTGCCACTGCGCCGTTCAGTGCTCCGGCACCAGGTGGCAGATCGTTTCGTGTTGATGCTGGTAGTGGCACAGTACGTGCAGGTGCAGGACGTGATCTGCAAAGCTAGGAGAAGCTGTAAATATTGCTGCATTGAATAAAGTGTCTGGTAGGACGAAGGAATCTTTTAGAATGCAGTGTAAATTGTGAAAGAAATTTGCAGCAAAGCTCTAAATTTGCAGCACAGCTATTTGCAGCAAGTTTTAGAGCATCTCTAGCAGGTTTCTAAAACGTTCCGCTAGTGACTTTTTCCAGTCTCTCTTAAATCCTGCTGGCACTGCTCTTACTTGCCTGATCACTGCATTAGAGTTGAGAGGCAGGCCATTCATCTTAGACTCCTTTCGTCCGAGACCGAGAGGGAATATGGGCTGCATTATCTGATGACTTCTTTTTGTGATCAATTCGATCGTCGTCGTTGTTGGATGGCAGATGGGCGTTGGGATGTATGGTGCAGCAATTTCACGCGTACGTGCACTTATCCTGTGCCTCGGTGCAAGGCGACGTTGGCGTTTTCGGCGAGCAATGCATGCGTCGTACCGTTGCTCTGTATCCTGTGCTTTTAAGGAGGCAAGAATCCATCTTCGATTCGGTCGCTGACTTGCCATAGTCGGCATGGACGGCGGTAGAATGGGTCATGGGATACACATGAAGTTGGATACGGCGCGGCGCCACAATCTAGTATTGGAGACAAGTGCAATGAAGAAGAATATACTAGCTAGCCTCAAGTCCCTTTTAATTCACTTGCATAGTTGCATATATACGCCTCATTCGTCTGTAGATAGTTTGTAGGCCCAGTTTTCTATAGCTTATTTAACTTATTTACTTATTTATTTAATTGCACGGCGATTGCATTTTTAGGGTGATTGCACAGCATATGTACCCTTGTTCAAAATGTAAATAATTTAGTTTTTTCAATGTGTGGACTACATGGGCCTCTGGTATCCTCATGAAGGGCCCATGAGGTAGCAAACGGGGGCGGCCCGAGGCGGCTAATTGAGTCGGCAGCCAATCGGACAAACTCCGGACTTGGGCGCTAAGGAAGGGATAAAGAAGGAAGCCTATCCCGAATAGGAAAGATGAATCTGTAAGCCCGGAATTGGATGTATTTGGTAAGGAGGGCTATAGATAGAATCTGTCACCTTGTATTCTACTCGGACTCAACCTCGTAACCGACCGGGACTCTATCTTGTAACCCTGCCCCCCACTATATAAGACGGGCAAGGAGCCCCCTGGTTGGGCATAATCTTCATCATCATAGCATCATCTTGCATCCCGCATCTTGATCCATCATATAATCCCAGAACACAGGAAGTAGGGTATTACCTCCTCCGTTGGGAGCCTGAACCTGTATAACCCTGTCTTGTGTTACCATCTGATTTAGTTCTTGATTAGCGTCCCCTCGTACAAATTTATTGCCGGCGGTGACCCTCCAGTTAGTCACCTGTTGACAGTTGGCGCGCCAGGTAGGGGGCAGCGTCGAGATCATCTCTCAAGTCAGATGGCTTCTTCGAGATCGCCGCACATCGCCATGAAGCTCGGGCAGCCCCTTCTGTTCGGCACCCTGGGCTTCGTCGCCGATGGCGTCGGCAATCTCCACCTCTCTCCTCCTGAAGAGATCCCTTCGCAAGGAGGCGCGCGATCAAGGTGACCCATTGCCCTTTGGCTTGAAGAATCTAGCAAGCGCCTTCCACGGATTGACCCCCTCGCTGTTTGCCTTCGCACCTCCTCCCGAGGGAGACGAAACAGGACTCGGCGGGCTCAACCGCTTGGGCATGGATTGTATCTCGCCCCACAACAACTCATCGCCCTCGGCTGGATTTCCCTCCGGACTCGAGAATTCCATCGCGACTTTCGCACGGGATTCCTCGGCTATTCGGATAAGAGATAACCAGTCGGCAAGCGCATCAGATCCACTTGGATCAGACCCAACTATGTTCGTTGGTGTCATCAATGGTGGCCAACCCATTGGACAGAGTGAACAAGTCAGCCTCTCCGCTTTTGACTCAGAGTCCGACGGGAGCGCTGAGATTCGTAACTACCGAGAGGTTTTTGTCCTAGGCGCGGATGATCACCACTCCACTTCTCCGCTTGTCGCGTACGAAGAAACCGACGCCGGCGCGAACCCAGATCATCGCCAGGCGGAGAGACAAGATCGAGTACAACAGCTTCGCGTCCGCGGCCGCGGAGTCCAGAATGAGCTTTGCGCGGTGAGGCTAAGAGATCAGGAGGTCTACAACACTCCCCAGGCCAACGTCATCGCGTCAAAAACTCTCCTTGAGACTATCGCGCCACAACTTCCAAAAGGCAGCCCATGTATCCAGGCCCTCGCTCGAGCGACGGCCATGGTGGAGATGGCTGCCATACAGCAAAACATGCCTCATTCGTCTGTAGATATTCGTAGGCCTAGTTCTTTATAGCTTATTTAACTAATTACTTATTTATTTACGTTTGTTTAAAATATAAATAATTTAGTTTTTTCCATGTGTGTCTAAAACCTCTCTATAATAGGTTAAACAATGGAGAACCAGCTCTCGAGTTCACCTCGAAAAGCTCTCAAAATTAGAAGATAAGTCAGATAAGTAAATAAGTCAGATAAGATTGGTTGCAGACAACTGGGCCTTAAAAAAGGAATGGGATTACACAAACTTTAACTTATAAAAATATAACATGTTTTTAAATTGCTCCACATCAAATGTTTGACATGCACTCAAACAGACAGGCATGTTGATATGTCTTCTCTCCCTCATTCATTCTCACGGGAGTCCTTCGTAATCTTCATCCTCCTTCCCCCTCTCCTCTTCGAGCTACAAGTCCAGCGAGGCTCTTCCTCCTCCCTCCCCTCCTCATACTCCTTTTCCTCACGATGTTGCAAGCTCAATGAGTTTGATGCATTTTACTCCTTTTCTCTCCTCTCTCCCATCCACCTTTTCATGATATTGCAAGTCTGCTGGGTTGAAGAGCCCTACAGGATGTTGACATGCCTACTCTACTACGACCATAACAACCACCACCTAGCCTATGAGGGCGACGATCTCATGGCAACGACACCAGTTGCTAAGCCTCACATATTTAAATGACCCATATTTGCAGCGTAAAATATGGTGTTCACTGTAGTGAACCACCATAAATGTGGAACACTTTATTTGCTTTGTTAAAAAGTTGGTTTTGCTATGTTCAAACATGGTGTTTGTTCTTGCAAAACATTTACTTGTATAAGGTGAACATCTTTGGAAAAATATGGAAACATCGCTTCGATGATGTTTCATTGGTATCATAGTAATGTTTCACTAGTATTTCAAATATATTCCCATGACATTTCACTAGTACTTTGTGTCTATTTCATCAGTACTTCTCTTAAGTTTCATCAACATTTCATCCATGTTCCATTGGTTGTTTCTTGTGTGAATCGTCACTCGTTTGGTTTGAAATATCCCTAAATAATTGTTGACATATTATTAATAAATATGTGAAAGCAATGTTTTAATCGTTAATACGAAATGTTTCAACAATAATTTTTGCTCTTGTATTGTAGTTCATACTCATGTTTTAAAAAAGTGTCTGACTAGATCGAGTGTCCAATCTATATATAGTCCCTTCAAAAATATTTTGTGTCAATGTGTGAAACGTGTTTTAGTAATTACTCAAAGTTGTTTCAACCCAAACGGGTGATGTTTATGTGAGAAACGAGCTATATTTCATAAGAGCAAACACAAAAATTTACAAGAACAAACAAAATGTTTCAATAGTTATTTGGAAAATTTTCCATACATACAATAGAATGTTTCACAAAACAAATTAAAATGTTTTGGGTATTTTTTGTGGGCTATTACAAAAATGGTAAAAGATATGTTTTATAAGAGTAAACAAAATGTTTCAAAACAAAAATCAATATATTTCACAAGGGCAAACATTTTTTTTCACATATGTCTTACCTTTGTTTCATAAGTACGAAAATGTTTTAATGCAAATCGAGCATGTCTCAAATCACATCCGAACAAGTGTTGGACAATTACAAGAACAAATGTTTGATACATTTATTAATGATGTTTCATATGTATGAGAGAATGCTTAAGGTAGATTTCATTCATCTTCTCCACTTAGCTCCTAGATCTTCTATCTCCAAATCTGATGAAGCCTTAGCCACAACACTTCCCAAAGCTTTGTGAAGAAACAATTGCGTCCATCTCGACCTCCACCTTGAAGCTTGGGCAACCTTAGGAATAGGGAGACGAAGTAGCAGGAGGAGATAGAAGGAGAGGGGAGATGGCTTCAGAGGGTGGTGAGGGGCAGCAACAACACAAATTAAGGAGATAATTCCATGTTTGTCCCAAAAGATTGAGATAATTGATAATATGGCTCAGTGGAGCAACAATTGATAATATGGCCCATTCATCTTTCCATAACACATGGGTCTGAACATTACTATTGTCAAATCCCTCGTTTTTTTAATATGCTACAAAATAAAATTCTAATAAGCAGTAGAAATTATTAAATTGTGAGAAAAAAATATATGGATTTAGAACGTAAACAAATTTAATGGCACCTACCGTGCCTACACAATGATATAAAAAAAAAATTAGAAAACGGGTAATATTATGAAATTTCAATAACAAGTTCAATAATCTGATTTTACATGAATTTAGAAGTTTGAGTTACTTAATTTGAAGATAAAATATTCGAGATTGCATATTTCAAATGCCTAGATTCAGAAAGTACAAATAGGGTCTTTTGGGTGTTAACAGAGTTATCTAACGGTCCAATGTAACAGATGGAAGTGATATAGGAGTTCATGCCACAACCCACATGGAGTTTACTGTGGATTGCATTAACATTTTCGGGGACAAACAATGAATTTTGTCACGATAAAGAGGAGAGCATGGCCGCCGGCCGAAGCAAAACAGGTGGAATTTTTTTTAAAAAACACTCGGTCAAAGAAGGAAGCAGGCGGAAGTAAAAAGGCAAAGCGACGTTTTTTGGGTGTGGTTAGTATGTACTGCAGGATGACGTTAAAGGCGGCAACCACGCCGGCTCGTGCCATTGGCGAGGTACAGACTACAGACCGTCTTTGCCGTTCGCCAAGGCCGGTTGGTAAGCTCACGTGTACGGTGATTACTGCATTTTCCGTAAGCTGCATGAGATTTTTTTTTCTTTGAGAAAAGCTGCGCCAGATTGGCTACCGGCAGTATTTATGCGCGTGTAACAAGTTTTGTACGAAAATTTGTTTCATTTTGTTAGCTCGGAAGTGCTACTAGTACGATTGCTACAAGAAAATGCTATCTTCTATGAAATAGGAGACAATATGCACTTTTCGCCCTTAGAAACAGTCAGCGTCTGGGAAAATGCGCCTACTGAGGGCAGCGGGTCCACGGACCGGCAGACGAATTTGTGGTTGGAATGAGGCCCAACGACAACTCTTCCCAGCAGCCTGGGGGCGGTGGCCGAGCTTGCAGGAGCTCTGGCCGCGCGGTCTTCCTAGACTGTGCCTGGTGCGACCTGGGATCCGGGTACAGATCCGCCATACAGTGAGATTAAGAAGGGGTGAGAGAAGAGGCGAAGAAAATACAAATCGTAGGAGATAAGTGATTTTACCCTGATTCGAGCCCCCACTACAAGGTAATAGCTATACTCCAGCACTCGTTGATAATCAAGTGGAAACAGTACAGGTGCGCCGAGACCGGGCTAGAAGGCGCGGATCTCGAGCTTACAGGGGAGTTTCAGACACTTGGGTGGCTAGAATCTACTGTGCTACAACTGCTGCTAAGGAAGCTTCGGATGCTTATGTTGTTTGCTCTCCTAGGCTTCTTCGTTATGCTGTGCAGGCTTCTCCTTTTATAGGCGCGGTGCGTTGTTTGGAGCTGATACCGCGGGCCCCGCATCTATCCATGCTTTGTCCATCTTTAGCAACGGCGTCCTTGTCCCGTTTCGGGCTCCGTCCTGTCTGTGGCCTGCAAAGAGAAGCTTGCCTGGTTAGGACTGAATATGTGTTCGTCTCGATATGCCAATACGGGGAAGCAGCCTGCACGGGGAGAAAACACTTTCCCTTTATCCCCTATATGGAATTGACTGGTCGGACCCAGCCTCGCGCCACCCGTTGAGGGCGTCGCGTAGCGTGGCAGCTGTTGCCATCTACCGACGGGACAAACGATATGGCGAACAGCCCGCGCGGCTCTCCTTGGGCTAGGATCCTCGGGGAGGCACAGTCTTCTCGGTCAAGGCCGAGGAAAGTGTGGTGGGGCACGATAGCTATTGCCACCTACCCAGGGGACAGGCAGACTGTCCGCGGGGCCCTCTTCGGGCTAAGGATAGCCCGGGAGGTGCGCAACACTCCTGGTTAGGACTAAGGGAGGCGTGGTTGTCTTGGTCAAGCCCGGGGATGGCCCCGGCGGGCTAGACGTCTCTTTTGGTACGGATCCGGCCCAAGGCCCTTCTCAGGTGGGCCGATTAAGAATCACCAACAGCCAGCCCCAAGCCTCGAGCGGGTCGCGCGGCGAGCCGGTCTGAGATTTAGAGAAGCCAAATCCTTATGTGCCGCGCGGGAAACTTGGTTAGGGTTTTCTTGGAGTCGCTGGGGGCAAAGGGTCAAGCATTGAATATGATTTGACGGCGGAGTGGGGCAGTTACGCCTCCTTGGGCACGACTCCCACGATCTCCATTCCGACCGTTAGCTTCTTTGATAAGGCTGTGTTTGGGGGGAATTTCTACCGCAGAACGTCCCCTGTGTCTTCGTTTTCATCTCTCCTCATCGCTCTTCGCCTCCCTACCTCCCGCGTCCGGTTTCTCTGCCTTTTGGTTTCGGCCACCATGGTGTTCGTCGGAGAGAGTGTGCTTACGAGAGAGGATGGCCGAGCTTTCGAAGCAGATCAACTCGGTCGGCTCGGGCTTTGACTCCCGGACCGGCAGATCCGCCAGCCCCCGGTAGATCCGTCAAGGATTATGAAGGGTTGTCGGTCGTGCATATCCGCCCAGCCCCCGGTCTGACAAGGGAGGATTTGCTGGCGCGTTTAGGCGCCGTCTCCGTGGGCGAGCTGAACCTTGCTCGCCATTGCGCCGAAGCAGCGGAGGCCAAGGCGGCACGGTTACTGCTGTCTCTGGCGGAGGCCAGGCAAGGAGTGGCGGAAAGCGAGGCAACGCGCTATCAACCAAGTCCGCTTATGGTGGTTGGCGCAGCTCCCACGTTCTTGGCTCCTGCGGAGGGCGAAAGCGCGGCGGAGGCGGAGCTTCGGATGGCGAAGGCCGGCCAGGCCTTGGCGGAGGATGCGCTAGTCAAGCTTAAGACTCGACTTGAGAAGGCGCAGACCACTGCTCAGAGGGACGCACAGCGGGCCGAACCCTTGGTGGAGAAACGGGAGCTCGCATAGGAAGTCGTCAGGCTCCGTGACGGGCTTCAGCGATCACGGGATGCCGCAGAACAAGCCGTCTGGGCCAGGACCAGACTCGAGAAGTTCTTGGCCGCTCGGAGGCAACGCTTAAGGCCCGGACCGGAGGAGGTGAAGTCCAGGCTCTTCCGGAGGAGGCGGACAAAATCAGGGACGAGCTTGCGGCTGCCAAGCGAGAGGCGAACAAACTAAAGGCCACGTTGGCGGAGGCTCGGGCTGAGCTCCACAAGGCCAAGTTGGCCGTGGGGCAAGCGACAGCGGCAAAGGCCGAGCTTGCGGCCAAGGTGGTGGAGGCGGAGAGATGGGCGGCCGTGACCGGGGCGACCGTTCCGTTCCCCGGGGCTTCACCGGGGCTGTCTGCAGCGAGGGCGGTGCGCTCTGGGTCAGCGGAGGAGAGTGACTCGGAGTCCTCGGCCTGCCTGCCCTTGACGTTCTACGAGGCGCGTCCTCGCGGGCTTAACCAGGCCGCGTGCGATGCCATCGAGGAGAAGATGAGGAGCGGACTCATTCGGTACAGGGAGGTAAGCACCCGCGGCTGCGTGCTGTGTTTTGGCGTTGGCCTTTTTTCGTGACTTGATTCGTTGCTCTCGCCTCAGTCCCACTGTCTCTTCGCCGACGCGGCCTCGCTGATCGAAACAGTGCACAGGCAAGCCGGTAATGACACGATGGAGCTTAGCCGCCTTTTGACGGAACTTGCAGACGCCTGGGCCCAAATGGAGCGTGCGAGCACGTTTGCTGCTGAGAGCGAGGTCCGCTGGACCGCTCGTGTCACTGAGCTGGAGGTCGGGCTTCAGGCAGCACAGGAGAAGGAGCAAGAGGCCGTGGCGAAGCTCACACAAGACTTAGCCGAGGAGCGCAGTCGTGCGGAGGCGGCCTCCAAGGAGCTAAAAGCAGCTTTGTCTGAGCGGGGAACAATTGTGCGTGGACTTGAGGAAGCCCACGACAAGCTCGTTGAGGAGGTTGCCGCGCTCCGGGAGTCTGGGGCGAAGTCCAGAGCCGAGGCGAAATCCGTGAAGAAGCAGGCGCAAAACCTCGTCGCCGCCCGGGCTAGGCTACGCCAGGAGCAGAACGAGAGGGACGCGCAAGCCATAGAGCTGCTCTAGTCGCGGACACAAATCCGCAACCTGGAGACCGAGCTCGAAGAGCTTAGGCTGTAGCGCGGGATGTAGCTTACTCCGGGCTGTTCTGTTCCTGAACTCCGTGCTATTATTTGTCGCTCACTTAATAGATCAGCATTGTGTACTGTGGCCGGAGGACTTAGCCATTTCTTCTTTTCCTTACTGTGTCAAATCGTGCACACTGTGAGCTCTGTCGCGCAGCACAGTGTCTCCCCGACAGCAGGGCCACGCTTGCCGGGCGCGGATGCGTAGGCGGCATGACGTCGTGACGGCTCACGTACCTTAACCTGCGCCACGCGTCGGGCCGATTTCGCGTTACGGGCCTCATTAGTATAGTTGGGTCAAAATCACGCATTGGGCCTTAGCAGGCCGCGGCTTTTCACATTGCCTGTAGCGGGGCCGGGACAGGCGTCGCGTGGCGACTGGCACGGTTGGTATTCCCTTGGTAACGCCTGCGAGCGCGCCTCCTTATCTCGCGTCGTGGGATTTAATTACACGTCCTTTCGCTCGCTGCGACGCTTAGGGTTGCCCGCGGCGTGATGGGACATCGATGCTGTGGGCCTATAAAGTTAGGCGCAGCGTGCCGCGCAGCCTCCACTCTTAGTTCGCGCCTGCCTCTACCGTTCCTTAGACTGGAAAGCAGAGTAGGGGAGTTCGCAAGACCGAAACCTTGGGGAGAGAGAGAAAGAGAGAGATCAGAAGCATGTCTTCATCTTCGTCCTCGGAATGGGATGCGTGGCTGGAGGCGGCGCTGGCGGACATGCCGTCACGGCCTCCCTCGCCGCCTTCGACCCAGCCCGCGCTGGAGGAGCAGGCGGAGGCCTTCGGGCAAGCCACGAGCTTCATCATTGCGGACCAGGAGGCCGCACTAGCGGAGCACGCACAGATCCGCGCTGACGAGGCGGCAGCCGCCGCACTGGCCGTCGCACTCGCGGCGGAGGAGGGGGAGGAGAATGCGGAGGCGGCGCAGATCGCCGCCGATGCGGGGTACGCTGCCGCGCTAGCGGCGAAGGAGGGGGCCTTGCCTGAGGCCTCGGCGGGGGACACCGCCGCGGGGGAGGGGGCGCGGAGGAGGTTGTTGAGGCGGTGGTGGAGGTGGCCGTGGTGGTTCCGCCGCCGCCCATGAGCGCGAGCATCCACCGGCGGAGAGCAGCGGAGTCCACCGCACCGCCGTCGCGTCGCCAGCGCAACTCATAGGCGCGGCGAAGTAGGATAGGACCGTAGGGGTAGGCCTTGGACGCCGCCGTAGCCGTAGTAGCGCGGTAGCCCTTTTTAAGGTAGCCCGGGACGCCGGGCTGCCTTTTGCTTTGTACAATCTTTCATCTTTCTAAGATCTCTTTTAGCAATGCAATTTCTTCTTTAATGAATCCTCCTTGTCGAGCTTGCTCATTTTTCTTTCTTGCGGAAATCTGTCATGCAAAAGTAAGAGAGCTAGATGAAAAGTAACGAAATTCTTAGGCGAACTTAGGAATTTTAGCCACAATAAGTTAATTAAAATTTTTGCTTTCGTGCGCACAGTCATCCAGCCCTCGGGCCGTGGCCAAGTTCAAGTGCGATCTTGGAGTTGGACGCGGTCTAAAGAGCAGAGTAACTTGAAAAAATTCACGCAAGTTATCAGCCCCCGAGCCTTAGCGAGGCCACGCAAGCGATGATGGCTTGGAAAAGTTTAAGGACTGAAGAAAAATATGTGAAAAAACTTCCAGCCCCCGAGCGTTAAACTGGGGCCCAAACCTGGCTTCCCAAGCAAATCTGACATGGGCTTATTGTACCTTGGGCTGCGGGAGTTCCACACTGCGCGGAGCCTTACTAGGGTGCGAGGAGGTGTCGGCTTATCCCGTCGTAGGAGCGCTCCGGATTGCTTTATCCTTAGCTGTTGGATTTTGGCCATGGGCTTGTCTAAGGCGGCCGTGCTTGAGCCCGGCGTAACTCGTAATTGGGGAAGATGCGTTTTTTTTGGGAATTGAAATAAAGGAGTGTTACGACCTGATTAAGCGTAGAAGCGTCGTGGAAGGGAGATGTTCCATGAGTTAGAGAGCTTGTTCCCATCCTTGTCAGCCAGGCGTACCGAGCCCGTGCGGGCTGCGGACACTACTTTGTACGGTCCCTCCCACTTGGGGCTGAGCTTGTTGGAGCCCTCTGGATGCGACGTAAAACCATGTCTCCTACTTGCAGGGTCCTTGTTTGTACATTTCATGTCGTGTAGCGACGCAGGGTCTGCTGGTAGGCCGCAGCCCGGAGTAGGGAGTGCTCGCGGCATGCCTCTAGTAGGTCTAGGTCAAGCTGCAGCTCTTCGTTGTTGGCTATGTAGCTGGCGAAGTCAACGCGATCTGAACCTAATCTCATTTCAGTGGGTAGGACGGCTTCCGAGCCATAGACGAGCTGTGAAGGAGTTTCTCCCGTAACCCGGCTGGACGTGGTCCGGACTGCCCAGAGGACAGACGGCAACTCGTCGACCCAACCTTGTTGTTTAGTCTTTAGGGCGTCGTAGACCCGCTTTTGATGCCTTGCATTAACTGTCCATTAGCTCGCTCAGCCGCTATGTTACTCTGTGGATGGACCACAGATGCCAGGGCGAGCTTCATGCCGAGCTCTTCGCAGTAATCGTTGAATTCCCGGCTCGGGTCACATTGTCAGCGATGATCCTGCTGGGCACGCCAAATCTCGCGACGATGCCCCGGAAGAAACGTACCGCTGCAGCTGCAGTGATGTTGGAGACCGGCTCGGCCTCGATCCACTAGGTGAAGGTATCGATGGCTACGAACAGATACGTTTTACCACCAAGCCCTTTGGGGAACAGGCCTAAGAGGTCCATGCCCTCAGACCGCGAACGACCATGCCAATGGAATTGTTTGCAGCTCATACGCCGGCTTGTGTGTCATCCGCGCGTGGTATTGGCAAGCTTCGCAGCGCTTGACTAAAGCTTCTGCGTCGCTCATCGCAGTGGGCCAGTAGTAGCCCATGCGGAATGCTTTGCCGACAAGGGTTCTGTGTGAGGCGTGTGCGCCGCAGATGCCCTCGTGGATGTCGGACAGAAGGTACTTACTTTCTTCTTGGGTAACGCACTTACAAAGTACGCCATTAGCACTCCTTCGGTACAACGAGCCCCTATGCAGATGGTAAGCTTGGGCTTGCCTTTTTAGCTAGGAACGCTCAGCTGCGTCCTCGGGCAATGTCACGTGCCCCAAGAACTGGATGAATGGTGTCATCCAGGTGGTGTTTTGCTCGAGGTATGAGACAGTACCGGATGTCTCGGTGTGGGGGGTAGTAGACGTCCCCGTGGCCTCCTCTTCGGAGGGAATGGAGGGCTTTAGAACGTGCTGCACTAGCACCCTCGGCAGGCCGGTTCTTGTGAGGATATGAACTTGGCGAGCTTGTCAGCTTCGCCGTTCTCTTCCCTGAGAATGTAGCTAATTTCAAAACTTGTGAAACGCTTCTCCAGTTTCCTCACTTCCTTCCAGGTACCGCGCCATCGAGTCGTCAGTTGCCTGAAACTCCTCCAAGACCTGACGGACGACTAGCTGCGGATCCCCTTTCGCAACAAGCCGTTTGATGTCGAGCGCAGCGCTTGCTCTTAGGCCCTCTAGTAGGGCTTCATACTCCGCGGCGTTGTTTGTCGCCGCGCAGTGTACTTGTATGGCATGCTGGAGTCGCTCTCCGTTGGAGGAGATGAGAACGAGACCGCATCCTGATCGCCCGGACTGGTGTGATCCGTTAAGAACAAAGTCCACCGACCCCCTTCCTTCTCTTGACCTGGAGATCTCATCTCTTGCTCATCCGGCCTGGTCAATTCTGCCACGAAATCAGCCAGGGCCTAGGCTTTGATCACGGTACGGGATACGAACTGGATACTGAACTCGCCCAGCTCGAATCCCCACTTCGCCACCCGGCCTAGGGTCTTCGGGATTCGGAGAATGTCATTGATCGGGTAAGTGGTCGAGACATAGCGCTTCCCTTCTCGTTCCACTGCCAGCACCTCGCTTGCGGAGAGGTACAGTAGGACTTTCCCGAGCATGGGAGTGGTGAGGACGGGTGGCGAGGTAAGGTACTGCTTCAGCTGCAGAAACGCGGCCTCGGCCTCATCTGTCCACTCGAAACTGTCGTGCTTGCGGAGAAGCTTGCAGAAAGGCGCGCTTCGTTCTTCAAGGCGGGAAATGAAATGGCTCAAGGCCACCATCCTGCCCGTGAGGGACTTGATGTCCTTCACGCAAGTTGACGACCTCATCCTTTCAATGGCCGTGATCTTTTCGGGGTTCGCAACGATGCTCGCCCCGCCAATCACGTAGCCAAGTAGCATGCCGAACTTGATACCAAAGACGCATTTCTCGGGGTTTAACTTGACCCGGTGCTGTCTCAGGTTGTCAAAGGTTTCTCGTAGGTCGGACGCGTGGTCCCGGGCTTCCTGGCTCTTCACTACGATGTCGTCTACGTAAACTTAGATGTTGCGCCCTATTTGATCGGGGAAAGTCTTTTGCATGAGTCGCTGGAAACTGGCGCTAGCATTTTTAAAACTGAAAGACATGGTCGTATAGCAAAATGTGCCGAAAGTCGTTACAAAGACGGCTTTTTCCTCGTCCTTCTTGGACAACGTGATCTGATGGTTGTCAACGGTTGAGATATCGACCTCAATTCAACTAAGGTTCTTGAAAAAGGGAGATGGAAGACTTGCCGAGCAGGGCAAATTGCAATCAACGAGCAGCAGGGAGACACAGGGTTTTTATCCTGGTTCAGGCCTCTCGGGAGAGATAATAGCCCTACGTCCAGCCTTTCTTTATATCAAAGAGGATTACAAGGTGGAAGCTCGACGAGACGAACAGGTCTTGGCGAGATTATGGGTGTACAGGAAGTATTATGCGATGATCTCGTGCAGGATTGGCCCCTCTACACGCCGTAGGGGCTTGGTTTATATAGTGTTGAACAACCGACCTACCGGGAGATAATCAGGCAGGGCTAACTACGAGACCGTAACGAACTCGCGCCATGCCAAATATATCCCGCAGTAGATAAGGTATACTCCAATTCTTGGGGATCACGACGTCTGCTCCAATCTGGGAAACCAACGTCCGGGTCTTCACGTAGCCGTGCAGAACTCTTGCTCGAGTCGGACTCAAACACGAATCTTAGGCCGTTGCGCACCGTGCCTAGCCAAGAAGCTGTTCGGCAGGATGCACACGAGCCTGATAGATCCTTCCAGGGAGCTGGGCCCTAGGAGGCTGTTTGATTGGGCCGTTAGGAAATGGGCCATGTTAACGGGCCGTAATTTTATCCCCGACAGCTAGCCCCCGAGACTCAAGTGGAACAACTCACTAGAGTGGGGTCTTCCCCTTGAGACTCCAAGTCACAAAGAGGGTAATTTTGCTGTTACAAAGACTTGTAACAAGAAACCGAACAGGCTACAGTTCCTCCGAGCAAGACTTGCTCGGGATCGAACAAACCCGATCAGTGCCGAGCAATTCTCTTGCGTCGAACAGGGAACAACATCTATCCGAGCTGAGCTCTCAGCCCTCAGTGCAGATATTCGAAAAAATAGCCGTTGGCAGATCTCAACGGTAACTATCGCTGCACAGTGAAAACGGGCGAACGTTTTTACCTAGCCGTTGCTGTAAAAACTAGCCGTTTCGTTGGCAAAAATCCGTTGCAGGGCTGCTCGTCTGGGACTATAAAAAGCACCCAAGCCGCCCGCGGCTAGCCACTTTCGCTCTCACACACCTTTTCTTCCCAAGCCCTATTCCAACCGCGCATAGCATCAAACAGCCACCGCCCAACTCCAAAGCTGCTCGTCCGCCCTGGGGATTGCTATGGCCAAATTCTCAGGCTCCAGCATGACCGAGGAGGACTTGAGGACTTTAGAGGAGGAGGGACACATCGACGCCGGCAACTGGAGGCTGCTCGGGGAGGAGGAATCACTGGAGCCGCTCGAGGACGAGTTCGTCAACTTTGAGCAGTTCGCGTTATTTGGGCATAGGTCTCCCGAAAGCGATTTCGTGAGGCCTTCCTTAATATCAGTGGGCTGGAGGTCGCCAACCTCAACCCTAACTCTTTCTTGCAGAGGTCTACCTTGGAGTAGATCCATCGGTGGGGCTATTTCTCCACTATAACACAATGACGAGGAGCAGCTCCGCCGCTTTGGCGCTCGGGTGCTACTACCTCAAGCTCCGGGCTACCGCCGACGACGCGCCCTATCCTCGTCCACCACTGCTCGACTCGATGGGGCCGTGGTGGATGAGGTGGTTCTACACCTGGAGGGGCGACGACAGCAAGCTCGTCTTCACCGGGAAGGCTCCGGCGAAGGGAACTCCGATGCCGCGGCCGGAGCCGAGCTGCGAGGAGTGGTATCTCACCTGGAAGATCGCCTCTCTCGTGGGCCTCTGGCTCACGGGCAGAGAGATAATCCGGGACTTCGTGGCGAACAGGATCTGTCCGCTGCGGAAGAGGTCCTACCCCTTCTACAAGATAGAAGGCTGGGAGGACATCACCAGGGGAGCACAGGTAAGTTACTCAAACGCTCAACCCTTCTTTGGTGACTCATCTGAACAGGAACTAAAGATTTCCTCTGCTCGGGCAGTGAAGCCGACAGATGCATGGGTGACCGAGCAGGTCGACGCCATGCTGAAGGCTGCCAGGAAGGACAGCGAGGTCACCGGCGAGGTGGCCTACACGTGCCCGAGGAACGTGCTCGTCCGCTCCCCTGAGGTAACCTACGAAGCCCCAACAGAGTCGCCAGACTTGCACGACAAATGCACGCTCACGTTCGCTTCACAATGTGCAGGAAGACTAGCTCATCATCTGCGGGATCGTCGAAGAGATCTTAGGGTCAGAGAAGGATGAAGCGAGGAAGGGCAAGGCCAAGTTGGCCGTGAAGCCCAAGGTGGCCGCCGAGCCGACGCGGAGGTCGCCGCGCCATGGCGGTCGCGAACCATCAAAGAAACCCCCTGCGGCAACGAAGCGAGCCGAGCAGACCAAGCGCGCACGCGGCCAGCCAAGTGGAAAACGACCAAGCCCTTCCCTCCTGACCGAGAAAAGCGACGAAGAGGTAAGGAACATGACCCTTTGGCTTAAGCGCTACGCGCAGGCTCACCCGGGCCATATTGAATAGCTGCAACAGGTCGCCGAGCAGAGGAGGCTTGAGGAAGAAGTCGCACGCAAGGAAAAGCTTCTTGCGTTGCACCGAAAGAGCGCTCAGCTCAGCAAGGAGCTGAGCTTGTCGCCGCAAGAATCGGGAGGTCAAGGCGAACAAGAAGCCAAGGAGCCCCCGAGCAAGAGGCGGAAGGTTTTAGCGAGGAAGAAGAAGATCAAGCCCTCCGCGGCAGGTACGCAATAACGAGCCTTTCGCCCTTACCACTTACCGAACCGCGCAAGACTTAACGCATCCCTTTTTCATCAGCTGCCCAGGAGGAGATCGTCATCGACGACACAGGCGCGGCGATCGAACGATCATTCCTACCCGAGCACCTGTTCGGTGCGTCGCGGGCAGTGAGATTGCTCGCTCTGAAGGACAGGCTGGCAGCATGGGCCGTGCTCCCGCCAGGCTCCAGCGACCAGATCGAGGCGCTTAGGAGCGCGATCGAGCGGCTCGAAGCCGAGGAGGGGACGCACGGCGCCACAAGGAGCGGGGCCAAAGAGCTGGCTCCGCAGGCTGCCCGGAGCAGGACCGAGCAGAAGGTCCTGCCAGGTGCCTCATCGCAGGGGCAGATCGTCCCTGCGGCGACGGAGATTGCTAGTGGGCAAGGCGAGGAATCTGCAGCCAGGGAACAGGAGGAAAGCCACGAGCAGGGCGCACAAGCCGCCCTGTCAGTGGAGGCACCAGTGTCGCCGAGCGGAGCGGCACCGATCTTGCCCGAAGATGACCGGGCGGAGGAAAAAGAAGAAAGGCAGGAGCAGGGAATAAATCCCCGACGGGGATCCCCGTCCCCGCTTGAATTGTAGCTAATATGAATGTATTTTGCTATTAGTACAAAAATTATCACTAATATGTATGTATTTTGCTATTAGTACAAAAATTATCATATATATATATGTATTATCATAGTTAATAAATCATCATATATGCATCAAAATGATCACACATATACCTTGGATGATCACTTGACAAGGTCATTATTCATTTTTATCATTAACCATTACATGAAAACATCATCACATGCAAGATTAACGGGCCCCGCGGGGAACGGGGACGGGGGATGCTTCCCCGTCCCCGTCCCCGTTTACCCGACGGGGAAAGAATTTCCCCCATTTACATCCCCGTGGGGGAAGAAATCTCCCCATCCCCGTCCCCTAATAGTGGAATTCCCCGCAAGGAATCGGGGATCGGGGCCCCATTGCCATCTATAGCGGGTCCATGGACAGGCAGACGAATTTGTGGTTGGAATGAGGCCCAACGACAACCCTTCCCAGCAGTCCAGGGCGACGGCCGAGCTCGCGGAGGCTCTGGCCGCACGGTCTTCCCGGACTGTGCCTGGTGCAACCTGGGATCCGGGTACAGATCCGTCGTACAGTGAGATTAAGAAGGGGTGAGAGAAGAGGCGAAGGAAATACAAACCGTAGGAGACAAGTGATTTTACCTTGGTTCGAGCCCCCACTGCTGGGTAAGAGCTCTAGTCCAGCACTCTTTGATAATCAAGTGGAAACAGTACAGGGGCGCCAACATCGGGCTAGGTGCCGATCCCGAGCTTACAGGTGAGTTTCGAACACTTGGGTGGCTAGAATCTACTGTGCTACAACTGCTGCTAAGGAAGCTTCGGATGCTTGTGTTGCTTGCTCTCCTAGGCTTCTTCGTTATGCTGTGCAGGCTTCTCCTTTTATAGGCGCGGCGGGTTATTCGGAGCTGATACCGCGGGCCCCGCACCTATCCATGCTTTGTCCATCTTTAGCGACGGTGCCCTTGTCCCGTTCCGGGCTCCGCCCTGTCTGTGGCCTGCAAAGTGAAGCTTGCCTGGTTAGTACTGAACACGTGTTCGTCTCGATATACCGATCCGGGGAAGCAGCCTGCACGTGGAGAAAGCACTTTCCCTTTATGCCCTATATGGCATTGACTGGTCAGAGCCAGCCTCGCGCCACCCGTTGAGGGCGTCGCGTAGCGTGGCAGCTGTTGCCATCTGCTCAAGGGACAAACGATATGGCCAACAACCCGCGCGGCTCTCCCGGGGCTACGGATCCCCCGGGGAGGTACAGTCCTCTCGATCAAGACCGAGGAAAGTGTGGTGGGGCACGACAAATGTTGCCACCTACCCAGGGAATAGGCAAACTATCCGCGGGGCCCTCTCCGGGCTAAGGATAGCCCGGGAGGTGCACAACACTCATAGTTAGGACCAAGGGAGGCGTGGTTTTCTTGGTCA
The DNA here is from genome assembly GCA_005191435.1 of Raddia distichophylla. NCBI lineage: Eukaryota > Viridiplantae > Streptophyta > Magnoliopsida > Poales > Poaceae > Raddia > Raddia distichophylla. The sequence goes on from SPJY01014963.1 coordinate 306,085, forward strand.
AGCCCGGGGATGGCCCAGGCAGGTTAGACGTCTCTTTTGGTACGGCCGGGGATGGCCTTCTGGGCTCTTTCTACACGTGGCAGGCCGGTACGGATCCGGCCCAAGGCCCATCTCAGGTGGGCCGATTATGAATCACCAACATAAACGATACTAGGTTTTCAAGATTTAATATTCTTTTCTATCCCGATATTATTAGATATAACAACATTGCTATCCTTTTATTTGGAAGTGTAATCATAAAAAAAATTTGAGTCAGATCCCATCTGTTCTTGTCAACATGGCAAATATTATAAAACTTTTGGCTCAAAAGCCTTACAACAGCGGAAGACTTTAAATGTGAATAAAGTACAACTAAAAAACAATGAAAACACAAAAAATTCCATGGGGGAAACTATAGAGATGCGCTCTTAAATGTCAGAATAGCCTTCATGTTGAACTCCAGAGCTAAAGTTGTTCTCCTAAAAACTCATCTTTGGCATAAGGATTCTTCTATCCCAACATGCTCATTAGAATAAGTAACCCAGGTAAAAAACGGGGTGACTACGCGAATACTCAACAAGCAAGGCTGATTATATGTAAGGGCTTACAAAGAAAAGATAACTTTTTTTAGCATAAAGCCAGTTTTTTAAAGTTTTCGCTAGGTTTTTGAAACATGAAAAATGTTAAAAGTAAATATTTGAATCATTTATTTTTAATGTTTTGGTGACTACTGGTTTTGCCCTGAGTGACTAATCATGGTTCCCTACCATATACTTAACACCCTTGCACTTACGGTGCCCCTACGAGGAATAAATCAAAACACAAGTCTGTTGTCGTGGTTTTTCTTTAAAATATTTTGAAAACAAATAGTTAAAAGTTCCAATGAGGCTGCTTCCCGTCATTTGCCCTTGACCATGGACACAATTATCATGATAGTTGTTCACTTTATAGAGGTTGCACGCTTTTATCCATGCGGTACAATGGACTCCCGTTGAGGGCATCGTAACGAGAACTTCAACATCTAGTTCTTGGCTGGCATCCCCTCTAAGAATTACCCGCAGCGCAAAATGAACCATCCATTGGTTGTGTTTCCATCTTGAGTCTGAAGGATGGTGTCCAGAAGCTTCTGCACTTTCTCTGCCACACGGGATGACCAAACCAAGAGCTCAAAGGGTACTTAGTCAACGCCAGCCAATCCTAGCACACATGGTCGCGTTCTAAAATTTATTTCATAATTTTTGGGGCTATACTTTTAACAAGATTAATTCACCGTTAATAAAAAATGTAATAAACCAAAATCAGGCCTGACTCGCACAGTGCAGCCTAGCCCTGGCGGGTTAATCTGTGAGTTAAGATCTTTTTTATAGTGTAATTGCTGCCTGTAATTGCTTCAACGAATATTTCTGGTTTATTGTCCAAACCATTTTCTCTGTGTTCTTTCCCTTAAATATTTATGGTTGGCCACCCATTGATGCTCCAAATTTTCCCGGCTGTGCTTGCCATCAGCTTCTTAGCTGCTGACCTCACTGGTTCACTTAACAACCCCAAGTTTCCCCAGAAATTGATCTTACATCCGAGCTTGTCGATAACACTTCTGTTTTCCAAAAGTTCATTTATAACCCTAGGTGATTTATGGGCCGGAAGCTCATCCCAAACCCTAGGGGTATTATGGGCAAAACCAAATGTAGGCTAGGCTATGTATATTAAACCCCTTGTACACAAGAGAGAGAAATCAATAAAACTCATTGTCCCTGGCTTTTGTCTCTCTAGATCTGTGCCTCCTGTCTAATATGATTGTGTTTGTGTGTATGTGATGACCGATTTACAACAGACCAAGCCAGACCGAAGAGGTGTTGACTGGGCGGCACCACATGGCAATGACCCCAGGACAGGACAGGAGTAGACGGTGCGGTCGACTTATAAGCAGCGGCAGAGGTGCACTGGTGAGGCTAAGGGGCGGCAAAATGCACATGGAGAAGGGTGGTTAGGGGCGGTGGCATCTCGGCTAGAGAGGCATCGTCATCGCGGGCACCCTTCTTGCACTTGCTGTTGGCCCCTTCTCGGACAGGGTAGGCATCAGATTTTTAACACTATAGAAATCTTCCACGTGATTGAGCTAGGTCTAGCAGTTGCGGAGTTCGTTCCCGTCCACCTGGTAGAATAGGCAGTTCTTCCCCGCCTTGTCGTTATTGCCACAGTCATCGTCGTTGGGTTGCGAAGCACGCGCCTTCCCTTTTTCTAGGGAAGTGCGCTTCTTTTGATTTGGCTTTAGATAAAATTTATGGCCTAACGTGACCACAATCTTGGGCACGGAATCTTCCTTCTTCTTCTTTTTTTCGTCCAAAGAGGATGTAAAAGATTTCTTCTTCTCCATAGGTTCCAGCTCGGGTCGAGGAGTAAGCTGGCCTATGTCCAATATACGCTTCCTCTGCTTGGACTCCTTCACATTAGCATAGAGGTGTGCCGCCCGAATCAACTCGTTAGTGCTGACATCAACATAGATTTCTACATCCTCAGTGAACATTTCGTCCCTCACCCCCTTCTTCAACGTGCGGTAAACTGATGACCTTTACCACTATAGAAATCTTCCATGTGATTGAGCCAGGTCTAGCAGTTGCGGAGTTCGTTCCCATCCACCTAGTAGAATAGGCAGTTCTTCCCCGCATTGTCGTTATTGCCACAGTCGTCGTCGTTGGGTTGCGAAGCACACGCCTTCCCTTTTTCTGGGGAAGTGCACTTCTTTTGCTTTGGCTTTAGATAAAATTTATGGCCTAACGTGACCACAATCTTGGGCATGGAATCTTCCTTCTTCTTCTTTTCGTCAAAGAGGATGTAAAAGATTTCTTCTTCTCCTTAGGTTCCAGCTCAGGTCAAGGAGTAAGCTGGCCTATGTCCAACATGCGCTTCCTCTACTTGGACTCCTTCACATTAGCATAGAGGTGTGCCGCCCGAATCAACTCGTTAGTGCTGACATCAACGTAGATTTCTATGTCCTCAGTGAACATTTCGTCCCTCACCCCCTTCTTCAACGTGCGGTAAACTGATGACCTTTACCACTATAGAAATCTTCCATGTGATTGAGCCAGGTCTAGCAGTTGCGGAGTTCGTTCCCATCCACCTAGTAGAATAGGCAGTTCTTCCCCGCATTGTCGTTATTGCCACAGTCGTCGTCGTTGGGTTGCGAAGCACACGCCTTCCCTTTTTCTGGGGAAGTGCACTTCTTTTGCTTTGGCTTTAGATAAAATTTATGGCCTAACGTGACCACAATCTTGGGCACGGAATCTTC
>SPJY01014963.1:309547-331467 GCA_005191435.1 Raddia distichophylla
TATCATTCAAGCTATGTCTTTTTTAGACAAAGTTATTGAACTGGAATGTTTTACAATAGTGATGTAAAAGGAAAGATAAAGTACTGAGCAGTAAACCAAATGCTCAGGAAAGTTGGCAGGATATGTTTTTTTACCTGTATTTCTGTTGCAAGTTCCTATTTTGATTGCCTAGTGTGTTCTTGAATGCTTTATTACCAAATGATTTTCATGCAAAGTAGATGAAAAATGTGCATGACTGCCTTTTTTAGTTAGGTTTGTCCCAATGCTGAAATTTAAATGTCAGTATTAGATTCTCTTGTTTGCTTAGATTCATTTCCACAATAAATCTCTGATATTCATTAAAAGTATTCCTTTCAGCAAGAGTATGGTCTGACGTGTTCAGTAGTCCTGATTTATTCAACTGGTATTAAATGTTCTCTCTTGTAATTACACTGTTACAGAGAAGTATAGAACAAATAGATTATTTATGTTGTGTTAACTTTGGCTATCTTATTTGACAGTCTGTCAACTGTTGTATATTGCCCCAAAAATGATTGTTTGCTTGTGGTGGTTGGTTCCAAGTAGTGGAGCAAAAGACATTTCAAATTTGTTAGTTTGAAACGTGGTGTCAAATGAAAGAGCATCACCAAAGCACTCATAATCTATGATAGACTGACCGTCTGCCCAAAAAAAATTAGCTAGACGACCATCCTCCTCATCTAACTGCATAGCATAAAAGAAATTAGGATCCGCTAGCTGCTGCTTCTTCAAGTATTCCAGTAATGTTTGAGCATCATTGGCCGGCAAATAATTTCTACGCTCACGACCTATTTGATTATTGCAATCTATCCACGTGAAGGGTACTTTCTCACCTCCTCCTCCATAAAACTCCTTGAAAAACTCATAAACTTGTGCTGGCTTCATTCCAGCTTCCCTTATCTGACTAATTAGGTGTTTATCTGCATCTATCATACGCCGTTGAGACCTCAGATTGTGTACCTTATTTGGACTAGCAAGATAATGATTGTGCTTGAGCACCACCGTTTGCACTTTCCAAATTCCATTTCGACAAATACTAAACTGCACACGTGCTTTACAAGAAGTCCTAGTGCTAGCGGTTTCTTTCAAAGTGCCATGTGCTGAGTGTTTACCTCGTGCTCCTTCATTGCTGCAGACGATAAACTTTTGATATATGGTTTTATCCTCTCTTCGCCTTGTGTTGCTCTTTCTGATACTAAATCCAATGTTCCCAGCATAGGCGTTGTACATCTCATATGCCTCTTCCTCTGATCTGAAAGTCATTCCAACTTTAGGAGCCATCGCATGATGTCCATCTTTATCAGCCACCTAGCAGAAATTAGGAAGCACCATGAGCCATGTTTCCACTTAACACTACTATAAAAATCAGATTAAGACCTAGAGGTAATCACTATATACAACCGGGAATAGAGGAAGGTATCCATGTTAACCTTAGTTGGTGTCATCAAATGCTGGGGATTTTGAGCTGATGTTGTGGAGGACAATGTCTCAGTTGTAGAGACAACGATTGGGTCGATGGCAGAGACGACGACGCTAGACTCCACTGCAGGGGCGAGGGCAACACTCGCCTCGATGGAGGAGGCGACCGCAGCATCTCTGCTAGGCTCGACGATGGGAATGGGGATGGGGATGGGGCCGTCGCCGACGGAGGCCTCCGGCTGGAGGAGGTGAATGGTGGCGGCGGCGGTGGCTTCATGGCAATGAGCGGGGGTGAATGGTGGTGGGGGCGGCGGCGGCTTCATGGCGATGAGCTTCATGGCAACGGGGGCGGGGGCACCGCCGCCTGGCTCGACGGCGAGGGCAGAGGCGGCCGAGCCCGAGACCACAATAGTTTAGGGTTTGTGTGTGTCTTCCATGGGGTGAGGATGAATGGGGAATTGGGGGAGGAAGCTCGGGAGACTGGGACTCGTATCGACAGAGACGAGGGGGTTCGATGCTTCGAGATTGGAATAAAATTGCGTACGTCGCAAATATCCAGCAACGTACGCACGCTGCTCCTTTGCATCGACGACGCAGCAAATTTTGTTCCGCCCATAAGCAGCGGTGGAGGTGCACTGGTGAGGCTAAGGGGCGGCAAAATGCACATGGAGAAGGGGTGGTCAGGGGCGGTGGCATCTCGGCTAGAGAGGCATCGTCATCACGGGCACCTTCTTGCACTTGTTGTTGGCCCCCCTTCTCGGACAAGGTAGGCATCAGATCTTTAACACTATAGAAATCTTCCATGTGATTGAGCCAGGTCTAGCAGTTGTGGAGTTTGTTCCCGTCCACCTGGTAGAATAGACAGTTCTTCCTCGCCTTGTCGTTATGGCCACAGTCATCGTCGTTGGGTTACGAAGCACACGCCTTCCCTTTTTCTGGGGAAGTGCACTTCTTTTGATTTGGCTTTAGATAAAATTTATGGCCTAACATGACCATAATCTTGGGCACGGAATCTTCCTTCTTCTTCTTTTCGTCCAAAGAGGATGTAAAAGATTTCTTCTTCTCCTTAGGTTCCAGCTCGGGTCGAGGAGTAAGCTGGCCTATGTCCAACATGCGCTTCCTCTGCTTGGACTCCTTCACATTAGCATAGAGGTGTGCCGCCTGAATCAACTCATTAGTGCCGACATCAACATAGATTTCTAGATCCTCAGTGAACATTTCGTCCCTCACCCCCTTCTTCAACGTGCGGTAAACTGATGACCTTTACCACTATAGAAATCTTCCATGTGATTGAGCTAGGTCTAGCAGTTGCGGAGTTCGTTCCCGTCCACCTAGTAGAATAGGCAGTTCTTCCCCGCCTTGTCGTTATTGCCACAGTCATCGTCATATGGTTGCGAAGCACTCGCCTTTCTTTTTTCCAGAGAAGTGCGCTTCTTTTGCTTTGGCTTTAGATAAAATTTATGGCCTAACGTGACCACAATCTCGGACACGGAATCTTCCTTCTTCTTCTTTTCGTCCAAAGAGGATGTAAAAGATTTCTTCTCCTTAGGTTCCAGCTCGGGTCGTGGAGAAGGCTAGCCTATGTCGAACATGCACTTCCTCTGCTTGGACTCCTTCACATTAGCATAGAGGTGTGTCGCACGAATCAACTTGTTAGTGCTGACATCAACATAGATCTCTAGGTCCTAAGTGAACATTTCGTCCCTTACCCCCTTCTTCAACGTGCGGTAAACTAATGCCATGTTGGAGATTGTGTTTCTTACTTGGGTGAAATGCTAGACAAAGGACCGGAGAGTTTCCCTGCCATCTATGTAATCATCTCTAATCCTTCCAGCCTATCAGGGTGGGCACTGCCCCCCTAAAAGTTACTCCATAAAGAGTCGTGGAATTGTTTATGGTCATGGATCTAACCCTTAGTTTGGTTGAACAACCAAGTGCGTGCAGCTCCTTCCAAGACAACGGGATGGTAATTTGCCATGACGGCCTCATCCCTGCTAGCCACTAAGATTGTGGTGGTGTAGATAGAAAGATATCATTGGAATTTTGTGTCTCATTGAACCTCTCGATGTGACCGGGTTTAGACCTTTTGGCTAAATGGCATTGCACTGATCTTTAGAGACGGTCGAGCACTCGTTTGCATTGGCAGAGCGATGATTCATCTCTCCGAACAAGTTTGTGATATCCTCATTGTGTAAAGCGAGTTGGGTTAGCGGGGGTGTCGCTGTGCAGACCAATTCTATCAAAGGTGGGGGTACTCGTGTCTCGAGAGTCCACCCAGCTCCTCGTGGTTTAGATCCATCTGGTACTCAAGGGGCTGGCCATACAAAACAATGCGCTGATTCGGGTTGTCCTCTTGTTCTTGGCAGTGACTTGCGTGAGCAGAGGTTGTACCACGCAGTCTTCAGTCTAGGTTTGTGTGCTCAAAACATCTGAGGCTATGTTACGAATGGGCTAGACCATAGCCTGCAGCCATGCGGTCCAGTTCCTTCGCCACAGCGGCCCCTGTTCGGGCAAGTCTTCGCCATCTGATATGTCATGAAAATGTCGGACAACGGTTGCCAAGGGTCTTATGCGCTTACAACTCTCTAGGAGCCGGTTCATTAAACCAATTGGCTCAGTCCTAGCTCCGGATAGAGGATGGAGCACATGAGAGGTGGGCTTGGACACGTATGCTTGTCCTTGTTGATCATTCCCGCATAATAGCCAAGGTATTGTCCATCGCCATCTCAAGTCCGCAACGGGCTCCCTCCTCCTAGGAGAGGCGAAAAACCTCATCTTCTTTCAGGCGCTGCATGTCATCCTGTATCACGACGTGTTGGGAACCTTCTTCTTTAGCATGCTAGGCTTCTTCGTCCTGACGCCATTGCTCCTTGTCTTGCTCGGTCACATTCCTTAATGCCGTAATTCCCTAACCATTCGCCGTGAACACATCATGGGTGTTAATGATATGCCCTAAAGACGGTCATGTTAGATGTTTATATCACAAGTGTATGTTAATGTACTTATCAGTTCCTTGAATAATGCCATTACTTTATTAATCAAATACGACTTGGCTATGAAACATGTTTATGTGATATTATTCCCTTGATCTCGTATCATTATGTGGAATAATAATGTTTTGACCAGCACATATATTGATTGATGATTATGGTTCACACATCATATATATGGATATATCAAATCAATAATGTGGGCACATGTTAAGAACATGGGATTGGATAGACCTACTTTGATTGTTATCTTTACTATGCCATCAGCCTGTAGTATTGTGTTGTATACCTATAAGGTCCTTTGACCTAATATCCTTATTGATCTCCATCATGCGTTGTTGTAGCCATAACAGGTGATCCATAAAGGTAGTATACGGGTATGCCATGAAACCCTCCTCGATAACGGGAGAGATATCTCTAGACCCTATGGTGTGGATGGACAAGGAAGTGCATGATCATGCCAATGTGATTAAAAATTCACATTATATTTATATCCATTACATTGACAAGTGAATGGGTTGAGGTATCACAAGGGTGGCATGCATCTTGCCTTGAGCTTGACTGGTATTGCATAGCAAAAGGAACAGTATATGAGTGTGTTAAGGTTCATACAATATGATCACTTTGTGCATTCAGGGATCAATATGTCATAGGAAACATTATTGACTTGTGGCCTAAAAAAGAGGTTTCCATGGCCATGGCTATTTGTGCATGAACCTAATGGGTCACACAACAAGTTAGAACATGCCTAATAGATTGATCCATTAGTGGGTTTTTGCGGACATACATGGATCTGTAGGGATGAAAGTCTAAATTTGCTTCTAATGTTGAAGACCCCATTAGTGCACGTTGTATATAAGGAGGCATGAGTTGGTGCGGCTGTGGTTGTCTCCCAACCACGAGCCCTAGCCTCCACCGTAGTCCACTACCCTCCTTAAACCCTAGCCGCCAGGTGCGCGATGCTATCACACTGGCGCACGACATTCCACCCTTGAACGCGTGGATACAGTGGAGGCATCGTTGCTACTACTTTGGTGTTGATCGGCCTGAAAACGGCAACTTCTTTTATGTTCGCGGGCATGAGGATCAAGGAGGGGATGTTTAGCAACGTCGAGTACGACTGCTAATAATGCTTTGGTGCACATGGGGAGTCTTCACCCACTTTTCTTCCACTGCTAACGTGCTATAAGGGTAATGATATATGATGCCCTACCCGCATATTTCTTGGTGATTGTGCAGTAAATTTTTATTTCCGGCTAGCGTGGCCTGCGCATTCTCTTTCAGCGGGGCCTTTTGGCCACTAATGGAGTCATGATCGTGCCTCTGACGGTATGATCTTCATATGTGAAATCTATTATGTCATGCGGACTATCCAATCTAGCATAAAGTGCATTGCTGGCTTCCTCTATGGATATGGAACTTCATCCATTGGATCTCCTAGGAATTTTTGAAGGAGGGGCTCGGGAACATACTCTGAGTCGACCTTGTTTCCTGGCCATGCCATGAGGTCGGTGTGACATCTAGTCTGACCTCCATATCGCCCTCAAATCGGTTAGCACGTCTTCGACCTTATTTTGGTCATGATGGATGCTTTGAACCTTATGCTCGATGGTGTATTTAGCGGATCCACTTCTTGACGCTAACCCATTTTAGAAATGATTCAATACGTGTAGAAGCTACTTCGTGTAAATTGGCAGGTCAGTTCACATAAGTGGGATCTACATTTTTCCTTACGTGAAATAGAAAAGTTGAAATTGCCATCAATCATATTAAAATCCAACTGGAATTGGATTTAGAATCCAATTAAATGCATTCAATTGAATTTTAGCCATCCAAATGGGGTGTATACGTTCATCTATTACATCATGGCTAAATCGTAAGTAATTTGAAAGTTAGATAAAAAAGAATTGTCCGTGTCAATCTATTGCAAATTAAAGTCTAAAGAGGCCACAAAAGAACGCCTGCATATTAATATCCACCATTCCACCATGAAATCGATTCTAACCAAGGGAATAACAGGATATTCTAAAAAGAGAAAATTCTGACGCTGCCTCCCAAACTTGTAGTAGCGCAATCTCACTTAACCTCTTTTATTTAAAATTTATCTTTTCGGTCCTTTAAACTTGTTGTCGTTTACACCTTAGCCCCACTGGACCTATTAAATATTGATGTGTGGACATTAATTTTCCATTAAATGCCTAGATAGTTTCCACCCAAAAATGAATGTTTGTAAACAGATGACATCCATGCCACGCCCCATCTCTCTCTTTGAGAAAGAGGAAATATCAGCTTGAATTTTTTGAAAAATTTAATTTTTAAAAACAATTGTGAATTTGTTTGTTAAACTAAATTTTGGTTTTTCAAAAATAAATTTGAAGTTTTAAAATTCAAACTAAGAGAAATCAATAAAAAAATGAATATGAAAATTTTAAATTTTTAAATTTTTTTAAAAAATTAATATGTTTCAAAAAATTAAAATACAAAATGAAGTTTCAGATTATGAAATGCATATTTATCGAATTTTAAATTTTGATTTTTTAAAAAATAAATTTTTTTTGGGAAAATTGTTGAATTTTTTAAAGAAAATGGATTTGACATTTTTCATTGAGAAAGGGGTTAGGAGGTGACATGGATACCCCATCGTTAAAAAATCTGCAGACATGGCAACCATGTAATCAACTAATGAAAAATAAACTGACACCACATCATTTTAATTGTGCCCTATCGGTTTTGTGGCTGGGGGTGTAAACATAGGAAAATTCAAGTACTGAAAAAGTAAATTTTAAGTTCAAAGGGCTAAGTGAGATCTCCTACGAGTTCGAGTGGGTACAGTGAAATTCTTTCTTTCAAAAGGGTGAATAACAGGAGCTGAGTTGAAACTTGAATGTTGTGCCCCTAAAACGCTCGCTAATGTGGGAGTGATGTGCTTAAATTAAAGTTGCGTATCTGAAACGTCCCTAAAGTTGTGTCTGACTCTAGCGTCCATCGATGTAGGCGACATTCATCGCCACTCCATTGAGTGACATATAAATCCTATCCAACCAAAAGATATGTTTTATATATTCCGCACAATGGGCAACCAATTTAGACAATTTGGTGGCCTAGTGATGACAGGGCGAATCTTGGCCATTGCTTAGGCTGGATTTAAATCTTGCTATTTGGTCAGGGTGAATTTATATCCCGTCCATTCAAAAGGCTGGATTTAAATTTGCAATCATTTGGTAAGGCCGGTTTGCTTTCGAGACCAACCTTGGGCTGGTTGTCTCCTCCTGACGGAAAAAAATTTTAGGAACTAATATTTTTTTGTTTATTTGGAGAAAACGTTCACAAACTATCAGTGAACCCAAAGGGGCATATCACAATTTTTAATTTTTGCTTCCTAATCGTGAATGCAATGACAGGAATAAAGTAAGCGTGGTTGTGCATAAATATCTATGAATCCTGCTTATTGAAAGGGTGAGTTTTCACATCGCTCAAATCGTGCCCATCAAACTGTTAGACATTTCCGTGCATTCAAATCTTGCCCATCCAATGGACAAATTTTTTCTCTCACACATTTCCAGATTTTTTTATCTGACACAGACAGGTAGCTGTTGATGCTCATCAGTCAGTTCGTTCATGGATTACAAAACCCATCCATTGGTTGAACGGTTTTATATCTTATCCGATGAAGTGGAAAAGGGAAACTATCTATTTAATTTAATAAATAAAATAGTATTATTTTGAAAAATATTTAGTATTGCGAGGCTGGCCGACAGGTGGAGGCGCGCGGCGGCGTGTCATGTGCGGTGCGGTGATAGGCCGATTGCATCCGGGTCCGGGGCTTTCGATATTTCGGCCTCTTGTACAGTTTTTTTAATTTATTTTTTAGACAAGGCCTCTTGTACAGTTCACAGTTGTATACTCAAAGGAGTTGGCTCGGATTCGGCCTGTGAACCTTGCTAGTGGTAGCGATGTAGCATCCAGTTAATACTATTCCGCTTCTTTTCCTATCATCAGGAAATAGTTTTGTTTATTTTCCAGCATTAAAGATTATTATAAAATTTTATGCTAATGCCAACCTACATCATAAGCCTCTTTAACCTCACTATTTTATTTGTAAATACTGCGACCGTAAGAAACTACTAGTAACTGGTAAGAAACTTATCTCAAAATCGTGGTTTATTATACTAGTTAAAAGATACTCCCTTCGATCATAAAAACAAATCACCGTTGACTTTTGTACACGCTTTTGACCATTCGTCTTATTCAAAAAACTATGTAATTTATCATTTATTTTGTTATGATTTGTTTTTATCATTAAAGATATTTTAAGCATAATTTATAACTATGCATGTTCGTACTAAATTTTTTAATAATACGAATGGTTAAAATCGTGTCCAAAAGTCAATAACGACTTGTTTTTATGACTGTAGGTAGTATAATTTTATTGACGGTAGCTGCGGGCCCATTAGTAAAAGTTTCTTGACCTAATGTCCTAATGGTCACCCGTCACGGCACGCGATGAATGCTCCATTTCGTAGTAGTGCGTGATGTTATGTGGAGTTTTCTTTCGAATAGATGTATGTGTTTCTACCGGTGTCTATATATACTTTTCTTCTTTTTTTGCATCAAGAACAATAGAAGTGTTAGTTATAACATGATATTAGGCAATCAGTGGAAGGAGCACAAGGCTTTCCCGCTACGATTCTAGCCACAGAGGGTACGTACTATCTGTTTAGCTTAATGGATTAATCTACGCATGTGATTTGAATGACTGAATATTTTTCTACTTTCTAGACGGGGTCAAACTATTTTGTAGAAACACGCATTTGTGCCTCCCCATTGGCGGAGGAGGCAAAAACCATTAATGATGAGTCGCGACCAGCCTGTCTCACGCCTCACGGCTAACATCGAAAAAACCACCAGTGATGACAACCACTGTCACTAGTATGCTTATCAGCAGCGATTCTAGAACAGAGCTGCTAGTGAATTTTGAATCAAAAAATTCAAAATGTTAGTTTAGCGTACACATTAAAATTTAAAAATTCAAAGTTCAGAACCCAAAAGCTTGCTTAAATTACCATCTACCTACTAATTACATATTTAATTACAAAATAATTAATGAGCCAACGGGTATATAGTCCAGTCTGAAACTCAAAAAGGCACGAAGCAGAGCATACTTCTACATACTGACATCTAGTTATTATTGTCGTCGTCGTCCTCCTCCCGGTCGGCGGTGGAGCTACCTCCTGACTCGTCAAAACTGCTGTGGCACAACTCCCCCCTCTCCAACTCTGAGCCGATGGCATCGCTAGCCCAGCTCCAATGCCGCAGGACCTCATTGTCGTTGCCATCGTAGTCATCCTCCTCCTCATCCATCGTCGCCACATACGTGTAGCATGGCTCGCTGTACACAGAATCGTAAGTGATATGTTTAATATCTCTAGTGGTTCAAGTAATGAACCGCTAGTGATACGCTTGTCATCACTAGCAGTTGGGTTAGAGAACCGCTAGTGATAATAGTCATCACTAGTGGTTCAGTGATAATCCTCGATTATCTCTGTCACTTAATCATCAGTGGTTCAAAAATCATTGGTGATGATGTTTTTTGTAATAGTGTTATGTGCCGGTTTGAATTATTTTTGAAATTGCATCAAAACCAATATTTCTAAATACACTGAGTTGGTAATCTCCGGTCGTACTGAGGTTTCAGTTCACTGGCTATAGCTATAGCTCGGGTGGATAATAGCCAGAAAGAAGAGGAGGGATCAGGGATCCAACATTATATCCACATAGCCATCAAAGTCAACCATATACACATCATATCCATACTTACATAATGTAATCCACATATATAGTGATTGATGCATACAAATTCACAAAAGATCTCGGGGGCATACATTGCATTTCCCTGCTAGGATTCTTGACCTAGAGCAACTCGTCGGGGATACGTACTTGTGAATGTCACAAATTTGTTTATCAAGTACGATTTGGTTGTGAAACATAATTCAGAATGTGATATCATTCTAAATGATCCTTGATCAATATCATTAAGAGGAGGTATAATGATTTGGTCAGCACATGTATTGATTGATAATATTGTTTCACATATATAGCATAGATATAGAGATATCAAATTAATAATATGGATACATGTTACAGAACATGGATGGTTGGATTGACCTATTCCAAGACACTGCTGAGATTGTTATCTTAAAAGCGGCACCAGATTGCTCGAGTGATACATCTGTATTGTCCTTAAATCTAAGATCATCGGAAAGTTCCAGCATATGTAGTCACATAATTTGGGGTTATCAAACGTTACTCCATAACTGGGTAGCTTTGAAGATAACTTACAGGTATGCATAAAACATGGCGTAGGGCTGTGATGAATCAAGATGGAATTTGTCCCTCCTTGATAACATGAGAGATACTTCTGGTCTCCTCGGTGAGGATGGATAAGGAAACTATATGGCTGTGTGTTGACACCCAAATTTGGCAGGAAAATCGGATAATCAGAAAAGGCCGTATACGTTGGAATTATTGGGCCAAATCGGAAATGGGCTTCATCGGCAATGAGAAAGAAATATTGAATCCATTACATTAACGAGTGAATGGTCGAGCTATAACAAGAATGACACACATCTTGTCTTGTGCTTGATTGGTATCATGCGACAAAAGTATCGGTATGTGAGTGTATCAAGGTTCAACCGATGAGAGTCACTCTATCCATTTGGAGATCAATATGTGCTATTAGGTACCGCTATTGATATGTGAATTGGAAAGAGGATTTCTGGGTCCATGGCCGACTTGCACATGAACCTCATGGGTCACACACTTAACGGGTTGGAACATGCCGAATGAAAATATCTATTAGTGGGCTTTGCACGCGAATACGGATCAACATAGGATTTAGAGTCCTAATGGACTTCTAATGTGGAATCCCATTAGCACATCTATATAAGGAGGAGGCCTAGGCCGGGACGGCTAAGCTGATCAGTCCACCTTGAATCCTAGCTGTCGCGCCCCTTTCCACTCTCGAGGAAACCTTAGTCCAGTAATGAGGTGCTAGCACACCTGTTGTGTGTGTTTCACCCCTGGATGTGTGGATACCTTAGAGACGCAGCTGCTCTAGCAGACGCGCTGATCGGCAAACCTCGACGAACATGTCAACCACATCTACTTTCGCTACGCACAACGTCCAGATAGATGCATGCATGGAGACCGTGAGTAGTAGTCATTCAACGAGGACGAGAACGACTACTTCTATACCACGACGCAAGTGATGTGAGAACCGGCTTCTTCGGCTCGACTTCCGCTGCAACAGAGTGTTCAGGGTAGTGATATATGATCTTCTATATGCATGATTATCCTGGGTGTTCGCTTAAAATTTTTTAATTTGTGCTAGCGTAGCATGCACATTCCTCTTCAGTACTATTTGTTTAGCACAATATTTCAATTTACTCATGTGATTTGAGCGCGGAATATTTTCCAATTTTGTCAGAGGAGTCGAGCTATTTTGGTGTCCATGCCACCTCTCCTGTCATGGTCAGAGTTCTACAAACGTGGGGTACCAACGTTCCATAGTCGGTACGTAAATGTCTTTAAGTGCCAATTTAGATTAGTTTTCAAAAATCATCGTTAAAACCAAGATTTAAAAATACACATGAGTTGGTTATCTCCATTTACACTAGGGTTCCAGTTCACAGGCTACAACTACAGCTCGGGTGGATGATGGCCAGCAAGACGAGGTGGGTTTACGGAGCCAACCACCTCGACATGGCTAGGTCTCCCCACTCTTTGACACTACCTCGCCGAGTGAGTTTTGGGTTGCGATGTCTACTTCTATCTCTTTTGGACATTGTATGCATCGATCACTATATATGTTGGATGACATTGTGTAATGTATGAATATGCATGTGTATATGGCTAATGTTGATGGCTATGTGAATGTTATTCACCTATATATATGTTATATGCTCATTAGTGACTCTTGTTCATGTATATTAGATGTCATTAGTGACTCTTGTTCATGTATATTAGATGTTGTTGTGGATGGATGGATATGATTTGTGTGATTATGCCGAGATGGGGATTATAATTGCGTTTTGGGTTTGCAAGCTGTAGCAACTGTTGCGAAAGTCTGTTTTCTTTTTGTATTTTTCTATCTATTTTATTCTAAAAATAGCTATTTTATCGTAAAAATAGCTATTTTATCGAAAGAAGTGGCACCATGTGTTAAGTGGCCTCACGGTTGGATCCAGCTGTACACTCGACCATTTTTTTTCGATGGCCAGCCGTCGAGAGGAGCTTCCTCTCTTCACCCGGCTACCTCGACAGCCTAATCTCAACGACCGGTCATCGAAAGCGGCTCTCGACGGTTAAATCGCCGTTGACTTTTGTACATGCTTTTGACCATTCGTCTTATTCAAAACTATGTAATTTATCATTTTTTGTTATGATTTGTTTTATCATTAAAGATATTTAAAGCATAATTTATATCTATGCATGTTTGTACTAAATTTTTGAATAAGATGAATGGTTAAAAGCGTGTCTAAAAGTCAACGACGACTTTTTTTAATGATCGGATGTAGTATAATTTTATTGATGGTAGCTGCGGGCCCATTAGGAAAAGTTTCTTGACCTAATGTCCTAATGGTCACCCGCGCGTCACGGCACGCGAGGAATGCTCCATCTCGTAGTAGTGCGTGATGTTATGTGGAGTTTTCTTTCGAATAGATGTATGTGTTTCTACCGGTGTCTATATATACTTTTCTTCTTTTTTTGCATCAAGAACAATAGAAGTGTTAGTTATAACATGATATTAGGCTATCAGTGGAAGGAGCACAAGGCTTTCCCGTTACGATTCTAGCCACAGAGTGTACGTACTATCTGTTTAGCATAATGTCTTAATCTACACATGTGATTTGAATGACTGAATATTTTTCTACTTTCTAAACGGGGTCAAACTATTTTCTAGAAACACGCATTTGTGCCTCCCATCACTGGCGGAGGAGGCAAAAACCATTAATGATGAGTCGCGACCAGCCTGTCTCACGCCTCACGGCTAACATCGAAAAAACCACCAGTGATGACAACCACTGTCACTAGTATGCTTATCAGCAGCGATTCTAGAACAGAGCTGCTAGTGAATTTTGAATCAAAAAATTCAAAATGTTAGTTTAGCGTACACATTAAAATTTAAAAATTCAAAGTTCAGAACCCAAAAGCTTGCTTAAATTACCATCTATCTACTAATTACATATTTAATTACAAATTAATTAATGAGCCAACGGTATATAGCACCGTCTAAAACTCAAAAAGGCACAAAGCAGAGCATACTTTTGCATGCTGACATCTAGTTATTATCGTCCTCCTCCTCCTCCTCCTCCTCCTTCTCTCGTCGGTGGTGGAGCTACCTCCTGACTCGTCAGAATTGTTGTGGCACAACTCCCCCCTCTCCAACTCTGAGCCGATGGCATCGCTGGCCCAGCTCCAATGCTGTAGGACCTCATCGCCGTTGTCATCGTAGTCATCCTCCTCCTTATCCACCACCGCCAAATACGTGTAGTATGGCTCGTCGTAAGCAGAACCGTAAGTGATATGTTTATTATCACTAGCGGTTCAAGTAATGAACCGCTAGTGATATACTTGTCATCATGAGCGGTTCTCGTATCGAACTTCTAGTGATATGCTTGTCATCACTAGCAGTTGGGTTAGAGAACCGCTAGTGATAATAGTCATCACTAGTGGTTCAGTGATAATCCTCGATTATCTCTGTCACTTAATCATCAGTGGTTCAAAAATCATTGGTGATGATGTTTTCTGTAATAGTGTTTTGTGCCGGTTTGAATTATTTTTTGAAATTGCATCAAAACCAAGATTTCTAAATACACTGAGTTGGTAATCTCCGGTTGTATTGAGGTTTCAGTTCACTGGCTATAGCTATAGCTCAGGTGGACAATGGTTAGAAAGAAGAGGAGGATTAGGGATCCGACATTATATCCACATAGCCATCAACGTCAACCATATACACATCATATCCGTACATTACGTAATGTAATCCACATATATAGTGATCGATGCATACAAATTCACAAAAGATCCCGGGAGCATACATTGCATTTCCCCGCTAGGATTCTTGACCTAGAGCAACTCGTCAGGGGTACGTACTTGTGAATGTCACAAATTAGTTTATCAAGTACAATTTGGTTGTAAAACACGATTCTGAATGTGATATTATTCTAAATGATCCTTGATCAATATCATTAGGAGAAGCTATAATGATTTGGTCAACACATGTATTGATTGATAATATTGTTTCACATAGCATAGATATAGAGATATCAAATTAATAATATGGATACATGTTACAGAACATGGATGGTTGGATTGACCTATTCCAAGACACTGCTGAGATTGTTATCTTAAAAGCGGCACCAGATTGCTCGAGCGATACATCTGTATTGTCCTTAAATCTAAGATCATCAAAAAGTTCCAGCATATGTAGTCACATAATTTGGGGTTATCAAACGTTACTCCGTAACTGGGTAGCTATAAAGATAACTTATAGGTATGCCATAAAACATGGCGTAGGGGTGTGATGAATCAAGACGGAATTTGTCCCTCCTTGATAACATAAGAGATACTTCTGGCCCCTCGGTGTGGATGGATAAGGAAACTGTATGGCCGTGCCAATATGATTAATGGTTAATCACAACTTATATCCATTACATTAACGAGTGAATGGTCGAGCTATAACAAGAATGACACACATCTTGTCTTGTGCTTGATTGGTATCATGCGACAAAAGTATCGATATGTGAGTATCAAGGCTCAACCGATGAGAGTCAATCTATCCATTTGGAGATCAATATGTGCTATTAGGTACCACTATTCATCTGTGAATTGGTAAGAGGACTTCCGGGTCCATAGCCGACTTGCACATGAACCTAACGGGTCGCACACTTTAACGGGATGGAACATGCCGAATGAAAATATCTATTAGTGGGCTTTGCACGCGAATACGGATCAACATAGGATTTAGAGTCCTAATGGACTTCTAATGTGGAATCCCATTAGCACATCTATATAAGGAGGAGGCCTAGGCCGGGACGGCTAAGCTGATCAGTCCACCTTGAATCCTAGCTGTCGCGCCCCTTTCCACTCTCGAGGAAACCTTAGTCCAGTAATGAGGTGCTAGCACACCTGTTGTGTGTGTTTCACCCCTGGATGTGTGGATACCTTAGAGACGCAGCTGCTCTAGCAGACGCGCTGATCGGCAAACCTCGACGAACATGTCAACCACATCTACTTTCGCTACGCACAACGTCCAGATAGATGCATGCATGGAGACCGTGAGTAGTAGTCATTCAACGAGGACGAGAACGACTACTTCTATACCACGACGCAAGTGATGTGAGAACCGGCTTCTTCGGCTCGACTTCCGCTGCAACAGAGTGTTCAGGGTAGTGATATATGATCTTCTATATGCATGATTATCCTGGGTGTTCGCTTAAAATTTTTTAATTTGTGCTAGCGTAGCATGCACATTCCTCTTCAGTACTATTTGTTTAGCACAATATTTCAATTTACTCATGTGATTTGAGCGCGGAATATTTTCCAATTTTGTCAGAGGAGTCGAGCTATTTTGGTGTCCATGCCACCTCTCCTGTCATGGTCAGAGTTCTACAAACGTGGGGTACCAACGTTCCATAGTCGGTACGTAAATGTCTTTAAGTGCCAATTTAGATTAGTTTTCAAAAATCATCGTTAAAACCAAGATTTAAAAATACACATGAGTTGGTTATCTCCATTTACACTAGGGTTCCAGTTCACAGGCTACAACTACAGCTCGGGTGGATGATGGCCAGCAAGACGAGGTGGGTTTACGGAGCCAACCACCTCGACATGGCTAGGTCTCCCCACTCTTTGACACTACCTCGCCGAGTGAGTTTTGGGTTGCGATGTCTACTTCTATCTCTTTTGGACATTGTATGCATCGATCACTATATATGTTGGATGACATTGTGTAATGTATGAATATGCATGTGTATATGGCTAATGTTGATGGCTATGTGAATGTTATTCACCTATATATATGTTATATGCTCATTAGTGACTCTTGTTCATGTATATTAGATGTCATTAGTGACTCTTGTTCATGTATATTAGATGTTGTTGTGGATGGATGGATATGATTTGTGTGATTATGCCGAGATGGGGATTATAATTGCGTTTTGGGTTTGCAAGCTGTAGCAACTGTTGCGAAAGTCTGTTTTCTTTTTGTATTTTTCTATCTATTTTATTCTAAAAATAGCTATTTTATCGTAAAAATAGCTATTTTATCGAAAGAAGTGGCACCATGTGTTAAGTGGCCTCACGGTTGGATCCAGCTGTACACTCGACCATTTTTTTTCGATGGCCAGCCGTCGAGAGGAGCTTCCTCTCTTCACCCGGCTACCTCGACAGCCTAATCTCAACGACCGGTCATCGAAAGCGGCTCTCGACGGTTCAAGCTATCGAAAAATCTAGCGCTTTCTGTGGTGAGAGATATTTGATTATATATCCATATATAGTACGAATTTTAACATTTTAGTATAAAAAATCAAAATCAATTCTTCGGGGTCTCATGGTTTGAGAAAAAAATTGCGGTCGAAATCTATTGTCCGGCGGCGTCAGATTTAATTAACGGCCGGAGGCTGTCTTTCACAAAATTAGTTGGAAGTCTTTTGATAGAAAATTTAGGTGGAAGTTGGAACACAAAATATAGCTGGAACAGGAATAATAATGTCTAGTTTCTGATGCATCGCCTGACGTCCTGCCATCCGGAGCACCGGATTTGGATCCAATTAAGAGCGCGCGCGAAAGTAACAAACGTGCGTCCCGTTGGCGCCTTCACCGCAACGACCGATGTCCTGATTTGGATCCAGTTAAGGGCGCGAAAGTAAAAAACGTGCGTCCGGCGCGTTGGCGCCTTCACCGCAACGACCGATGTGTGCACAGTGCACACACTTGCTCGAATCCACTGTTGCTGTGTTGTACGTAGCACAGGACTAGCTACATGACCCGGCCGGCCGGCTCTGTACTCGCCGCGGCCAGCACCAAATGAAGTCACGGTCACGGACGGAAGAACTACCAGCAGGTATAGCTCATCTCGACTGGTGTGCGCGCCGCGGTACGGTGCGGCCAAACGGCGGCGTACGTTCGACTGCAGCGCCGGATGTACGCGCGGCGTACCGCCGGCAGCCGGAGGAGGAGCTAGCCGCGCGCGGCGCGCACGGGCGTCGGCGAGGCGAGGATGCCGGCGTCGCTGGCCATGGTAGCTACCGCGGGGAGCACACGTACGTACGAACGAACGCGCAGCACTTGCGGTCACATCTGCACGCACGTACGGCATCTCTCGCGGCTGTTCCTGTGCGGCCTGTGAGCTTTGACATGATCTAACCGCCTAATTAAAATCGGTTGCGCGGTGGCCGCTGGCGGCGGAGGGCTCGGAAACGGTAAGACGGCCAATCATCTCGGCCTCGCATATATTTCGGCGGGTGGGCGTGTCCTGCTAACCTGTTGCATATCTCTACCAAGCCATTCATTCAACTTCCCTTGCGAACGAGCGACTAGTAGGCTAGCACGTGGTAACGTACCTTTGAGCTGTCGCCATATGTTCCTATCTAAAATGTAGTCCTTGCCTAATTAAGTTGCCTTGCTGGCATGGAATCGGTAGATCAACTGTCACTGCTGACAGATACTCTAATCACAAATATATCTCTCTCTGGTACATACATCCGACAATAGTTAGTAATATACTTTATTCATAAAATTCGCTCAAATTACAATATTGTAAAAAGTAGCCTCTTCATGTTCTCGATCTAAGTAGTCATAACATAAATATATAGCAGATAAAGACTTACACGTGCTTCGAACAACTGGTGTTTGTCACTAAATGAGGTAATTCTTACTATATCATGTTAATTAATCGTTAGGGCCGTTTTACGCGCCTAACAGCATCTCTAAGCGCCAATCATAGTTATTCAAGGAGCTTGATCCAATAACTCATGTAATTACTTCCGTACCATTTTCTACTTTTGAGGTACTAACCACTTCCTCTGGTGATAAATATTTGACGTTTGAGATGTGTGTCGATCAAACTTTTAAAATTTGAGTGTGAATAACATTTATATTTCAGACGTGTGTAGATTTGTTCCAAAAGTACTTTAATAATAGGCGCGGACTTGGGGTCGGACGTCCAACGCGTGCGTCGGACGCTGTCCCGGCCCAGTTCGCGCGTGCTCGCGAAAGCTCCCCATCCAAACGCAAAAGCCATATATTTGCATGCAATGACGTCGGCGATGACGTCAGCGAAAAGATTCCTTTTAATTTTCTCTTTCAACGGCCATAGCTTTTGACTAGTTGCTCCAATGCACGAACCGTTTTCACCACTGCGTTCCTCGTATTTTTATGAACAAAACAAGATCAATGTTGCTATAAAAAGTTACTGAAACAATTTGTTGTCCTAATGGAACAATTAGTTTAGCCTGTTGAAACAATATGGCTAGCCTGTTGAAACAATTACTTTTACCTAGTGGACGTATTACCAAGTGAAAAAGTTGGTTTAGCCTATTGGAACAATATATATAGCATGTTAAAACAATTGGTTTAGCCTATTGAAACAATATATATAGCCAGTTGAAACAACTAGTTTAGTCTATTAAAACAATTTGTCTAGCTTGATGAAATAATTTGTACAGCTTGTTAGAACAATATGTTTGGCATGTTGAAACAATTAGTTTAGCCTGTTGGAACAATTTATCTAGTCTGTTGAAACAATTGGTTTAGTCTATTGGAACAATATTTTTGACCTGCTGAAACAATTAGTTTAGCCTATTGGAACGATATGTCTAGCCAAGTGCAACAATTAGTTTTTTCTATTGAAACAATATGTCTAGCCTGCGAAACAATTAGTTTAGCCTATTGGAAACAATTTATACGGACTGTTGAAACAATTTGGCTAATGAAAGATATTTTAAAATAAAAAAAAAGTTTTTAAAATGAGTTAATTAGGATTTTAGATGAATTATGAAATTTGTTCCATGCATTTTGGACTCCATATGAAATAGATACAAAAATGAGAAAATCAAATAGAAGAAAATGAAACGCTGCTCTTTTTTTTTGCTAGCAGCAACATCAGCAAGGCGCGCGTGCGTTTGGTGCTGGGCCGCGCAGCTAGGCTGCGGGTGTCCGACGCGGTCGGACGCTCGGACGGAAGCATTTTCCTTAATAATATTAGAATTTAACTAGATTCATAAATAAACTATCATGTTAATTAGTGGTTAAAGTTACGCTTTGAAGACTATGCGCGCAATGTCAAAAGCGTCAAAAAATATTTGTAAACAGAGAGTAATACATTGTATTCTATTTTCTTTCCATCATATTTCTCTTTCTCTGATTGCAAGTAGCAAACCGTTGTCACCAAACATATGACACGGTCTCTCCAAAGCGCTTCTCCTCTCTACCTCATGCGAGGCCTCTCTCCCCGTAGCGCTCTATCACTACCTAAGCCAAGACTATCATTTCCTAATAAATAAAGCCACATTGGGCGCTCTCCTTGCTACCCTACACCACCATTCGACCAATACCCTATATGCACACCACATGTGTCGCTTGCGCATGGGCCTACATCATTATTTGGTGTCTTCCTACGCACTGCCATTTGGCCACTGACCACGCATAGCCCATCTTGTAACCTTGCGTCACTGCCTCCTCTAATCATGGTCATCTCTTCCACCTTCAAGCACCAAAATTGGTTGTGATGTTGTCGTCTTTAGTGTCACTATTAGCCACGCATGTGTAGCACCCATGAGATAGATGAGAGAGAAGGAACAAGAAAGATAGCCTTGTCTAGTTTTTTAGGATATACCTATCAGATTAATGATCGGATTTAACTACTTTCTCACAATTTTTTAGATAATGGAATTACTTTTAGTTTCCACACCAACTAGGGATGCATACAAAAAATTCAATTGTTTGTTACAAAGAAAAGGTTAAAAACAAAGAAAAATGAGAACCAATTAATTGTTAAGCTAAACCAAGCAAAAAAAAAAAGCTTTATGCATTCTCACATATAACATATATGGTCACTGCATTCATAACATTCCTCTACTATTTTATAAGAACAATAATAGCCTTAAAGGCCAGTGACCTCCTTAATATTCCTCCGTAGTTTTATAAGAACAATTCAATAGTTTTAAATCCAAAGTTATCATATCATCCAAAAGGATAAAGAGAAAAAGATGGTAAACAAGCAAATCAACCTGTCTAGGAGTGCAATACCCTATAAGCTAGAGCTAAGCCACACATCGAAAGCAATGGAGAAAGAGAAAACTCAAATGTTTGGAAAGACCAATCTGACTCAATAGCATAGATAGCAAGGTAACAACACCCTTGGGCTTCACCCAAAGCCTCCGAGAAGGAAAATACTCTAAGTGCACCCAATAGATTGATTGGAATAGAGTACCATCATGTTTTAAATTTTCCTAAGATATATTAGGTTTAGATCCAGTGCACTAGTAGGGTATATTGTTATGTGCATCGTATATACCATTTGTTTGCCTGTACCATGTAATCCGCTTGTTTATAATGAGCAAGTGTGATGTTACAACTGTGACCATTTACATGTTTTTGTAATATTCACGATGGCTGATAGCGACCGAACCGTCAAGCACAACAACATCCTACGAAGAACTCGGTGTAACACACACTGCTAATTTTTTCCATATCTTTTTGGTCATGGAAGCTAATTTTCCCACATAGGCCCAATGTGCTAACCTGCCAAAGTAAAACTGTCGCTAGACCTGGTCATGGGAAGCCTGAACCAGCAACCCGGCCCAAACTCGGCCCAGCCTGGCCCGAGTTTTGCATGATTTAAGCTGTGGCCGGGTGTAACACCCCAAAATGTGCCAACTTGAAAATTCATTCAAGTTAGGATTCAAATTCAAATATCAAAGTATCAAAAATCACTAGAATTCAAAAACTCTAATCGAAATAGTTGAAATTCCTCAAAACTTTCGGGTGGGCTTCTCTTGGGCCAAACTTGGGCCGAATCCCAGCCCAACCCATCTCTCTCAGCTCACTGTCTCTCTCTCCCTGCCCCTGTCGCTCGCCCCTATCCTCTGCTCGCGGTCAGCGCCGCTTCACCCCGGTGTTCCACCTCACGTAGGGGCCCAACAGCCGAGCTGTGAAGGAGTTCCTACACGTAGACACCACCGCTTAAGCCTCAGTGAGCGGGCGTCGCCGGGTCCCACCTCCACCGCCCCCGGGTGGGGTATAAAACCCTAACCCGAGCTACCTCTCTCGGTTTCCTTCGATTGCGCCACAATCTAGCATCCACTACCCGTTCAGCATGTTCCCAAGGTCACTTTGAGCTCGCTGCTCAACGCATAGGTCGCCGGAGTCGCTGTGTCGGCCGGAATCGCTCGCCGTAGTTGCGGCCATCGTTTCGGTCGCTGACAAATT
>SPJY01014963.1:331883-351962 GCA_005191435.1 Raddia distichophylla
CTTTATCACTATTATGCATTAAGGACGGTGTTAACTTGCTAGTGCGGTTTGATTGCGTACTAACCCTCGCACACACTCACTCTTTTAGATTACCAAGACCCAGATGAAGGACGCTTGCCATGAGGAAGGCGATCCTGCCTTCGATGTCCTCGACCAGCATTAAGCTCTCCTACAGTCCGAGAGTTGCATGCTTAGTCTAGGATTATCACTGATGTCAGAGCGCAGCTTCCGTCTTATTGGCCATTCTTTTGCTGTAATATAAACTACTGTCAGTTTAGAACTGCAAGTTTGGTATATGCTCTTGGCACTAAACTTTTGTTGTAATAAAGCTCTTATGTTATTGTATGTGATGATCCAGCTAAGTGATGTATGCACTAGAATACTGTTCCAGGGATAAGTGCTGTTCCACAGGACGGATTTCAAAGGTAAGCAGATTTGGGCCCCGTCACCGGGATAGGCCACCGGGCTTCGGGCTAGGCTCGGGCCCGATTTGGAACCCGACGCACTGAGCCGGGCTGGGCTCGGGCCTAGTCCCACGGGACCGGGCTTTTTCAAGCCCGGCTCGGCCCGGCGTTTGAACAGATCTAACTGTCGCACTCATCTCATCAAACATCATGACCATTTATCTGTATTGCAATATTCGTTGTGGATGTCAAGAACCAAACCACCTAATTGGCCATAATCAAACGTCCTAATTGGCCATAATCAAACTGCCAAACCGGTCGCTTCAAACTTGAAATCTGCATACTTCTATCTAGCGAGCCACAAAACCCCACCTATCTTTGAACTATCTTTTCAACAAGGCTAGGCCTATTACCAGCCATTATAAAAGGCGGGATTTGGGTTGGCCCTATTACCTACCAATCCAAACGACGGGATTTGGGTCGGTTCGATTAGCCGCCAACTGAAAAGACTAGATTTCGGTCTGGCCTTATACCCACTCATTCAAACGACAGTATTTGGTACGCTGCAATTACCGACCAATTGAAACGGCGTTATTTGGTTCGGCCCTATTAGCCGCCATTTCAACCGGCGGGTTTTGGATCATGACTATTTCCTGCCGTATGATTCAAATAAATTTAAAGTTATTTATTTAATTCGAAAATTAAAATATAAAATGTTAAAAAATTCAACTAGTGCCTATCTTGTGGGCTCAGCATTGATCACTGTGAAAGTGGCTTGCGTACTTGTGCATGTTCTGGGCTGATCGATGAGCCGAAAAGTCAAAGAGTGCCGTAATAATGGAGGAAAGCCCAATTGTGTACGATACCACACGCGTCTCTTTTAGATTTCATACTCAATGAAAAAACGAAAACAACGTACGGTTGTTGGTATTAATTACCGGCAATTAGCATATGACCATGTCGACTGTCAAGTAACCAGCAGCAAGACTAAACAACGCGATAAGAGAATAATGTTTCAAGACTTTTATTCCACGCACGCACGCATATAATTAGATATTATATATGGTACACGATGAGACAGCTAGGCAGTAGCACCAAGCCGAGTGAACAATTTTTCAAGCTTTTATCGTGCACGCACTACACCACTACGTACTTATACGTAGCACGTAGTACTTTTCATAACATCAATTTCCAGCTAAAATGAAAGACGTATAGCTCAAACTCTAAGGACATGCATGGTACGTACTCCCATCTCAATTACTCATCTAGTGCTTTAGCACTTCCGGAATGTCCACCGGATACCTGTGGATGGACGTGGCCCATGGCCCGTCGGCATTGCGCGCAGGCTGGATGCACTCCCACGCCGCGCTGTTGCACTTGAAGCCCGACCCGAAGCCGATCATCCACACGCGGTCGCCCTTCCGCATCCGCCCCTTGGCCTCGATGTAGGCCAGCTCGTACCACAGAGAGCTGCTCGACGTGTTCCCGAAGCGGTGCAGCGTCATGCGCGACGCCTCCACCTGCTCGTCGGAGAGGCGGAGGCTGCCCTGCAGCTCGTCGATGACGGCGCGGCCGCCGGCGTGGATGCAGAAGTGCTCGAACGCCGCGCGGAAGTCCGGGATGTACGGCCTGATGCGGCCGCTGAGCACCTTCCGCGCGATGAAGGTGAGGGCGAAGAGAAGCTGCTCGGAGGCCGGCAGGACGAGCGGGCCGATGGCGGTGATGTTGGCCTTGAGCGCGTCGCCGGCGATGGTCATGAGGTCCTTGCTGAGGTTGATCCCGACGCTCCCATGGTCGTCCTCCTCCTGGAACACGCACCGGTACGCGCCGTCGCACGCGCCGGTGAGCGTGCGCACGACGTGCTTCAGGCGGAACCGGGCCTTCGCCGGCGACGTCGACAGCAGCGCGGCGCCGCCGCCTATGCGGAAGAGGCAGTTGGGCAGGAGCATTGCGCGCTCCTTGCCCACGTAGTAGTTGGGCGTGATGGTCTCCGTGGACACGACCAGAGCGCGCGCGCCCTGGGGAGCCACCTGCAGGAGGTTCCTGGCGAGCCCCACGGAGATGAGCCCCGCGCTGCACCCCATGCCAGACAGGTGCACGCTGCGGACGTCGCTCCGCAGCTTGTACTTGTGCACGATCATGTCGACCAAGGACGGCGTGGGGCAGAACAAGCTGCAGTTGACGACGAGTATGTCGATGGCGTCGGGGGAGACGCCGGTCTTGGCGAGCAGGTCGTCGACGGCGGAGAAGACGACCATCTCGAACTCGGCGCGGGCGGCGTCGAGGGTGCAGTACTTGTACGGCGGGATGTAGTGGTGCGCCGGCGGGAGGCACGTCTCCTCGCCGAGCCCCGAGCGCTCCAGCAGCCGCGTCATGAACCGGATGCTGCGGTCGTCGAGGACGGGCACCTGCTTGGCGTGCTCGAGGAAGCTGGCGAAGGGGACGCGGCAGTTCGGCATGGTGCGGAAGCAGGCGTAGTCTACCAGGTAGACCGCGCGCGGGCGCATCATGACGTACAGGATGGCCGCCGCAGCCACGACGAACCCGGCCAGGAAGAGGTGCGAGTGCTGGACCTCCCGGAGCCGGCCGACCAGCGCCGCCGGCCCGAGCCTTGCCGCCGCAGCGAGAGCGGCAGCGGCGAGCGGCACGGCGACGACGGCGAGGAAGTTGTCCACGGCGCGCTGGTAGACTGCCTTGAGACGCTTGTGCTGATCTCTCGAGCTCATGCTGCCGGTTTGCTTGTGGGTGCTCACTTCAGTTACTAGCTAGCTAAGAACCAGGGTACCCTTGTTTTAGTTGTACCAAGCGTGCGTGCGTGAGTGGCGCGCTATTTAACGCCTCAAGTTGGAGCGAAGGGAGAGCGACTGCACGAGACAGAATTTAAATCGGGAGTTTGGAGCTAGCACTGTTGGTGAAAGCCATCTCATCTACCTCTTGACTTAAATCACGGATCGGGGCATAATGATGTCGTAATAACTTCGTATAGCATACATTATACGAAGTTATACGAGCTGTCGTCACCCCTCTTGGTGTAGAACCACCTCATCCACCACGGCCCCATTGAGTGATTCGGAACGATCTCTATTACCGGTTTTCAAAACCAGGACTGATGCCTCTCGGCATACGTTGTTAATGTTGTAAATCGGTCATCACATATACGCAAACACAATCACAATAGACAGGAGACACAGATGTAGAGAGACAAAAGCCAGGCATAATAATCTTTATTGATCAATCTCTCTTGTGTACAATGGGGTTCATATATATAGCCTAGCCTAAATTCAGTTTCGCCCATAATACCCCTAGGGTTTAATGTGGCACTACAGGAATCGTAACTAGTTTCGGCGGCCAAAGCCACCGACACAGCTTCCAATACCGCCGACATAGGTACTTGTCGGCGGCCAGCCGCCAACACAGCTCTGCCTACGTTGCGTCGACAACACCGGCCAAAATTGTTGGTGTTGGTGATTAATAAGCGGCCCATCTTGAGATGGGCCTTGAGCCGCTTCCGTACCGGCCCACCGCACGTACAAAAAGGTCTAAAAGGCCACCCCTAGCCGTACCGGAGGAAACGTCTAGCCCGTCAGGGTCTTCCCCGGGCTTGACAAGGTCAAAACCACGCCTTAGCAGGCGTCGCGCGCCTCCCGGGCTAGCCTTAGCCTGAGGGAAGGCTCCGCGGACAGTCCGCCTGTTCGTGGGCAGGTGGCGACAACTATCGTGTCTCACTATCCTCTCCCCGGCCTTGACCGGGAAGAACTGTGTCTCCCCGGGAACTCGCAGCCCGGGAAAGAACACGCGGGCAGCTCTGTTTGTCGTTTGCCCTCCTTGGCAGACAGCGAACAGTTGGGCAGGAGCATTGCGCGAGGCTGGCTTGGTCCAGTCAATGCTATTTTGAGGATAAAGGGAAAGTGCTTTCTCCCTAAAGGAGTTTTCTCCCCGTATCGGCATCTCGTGACAAACACGTGTCTAGTACTGACCTGACCAGCTTCTCCCTGCAGGCTCGAGACCAGACGGAGCCCCGGAATGAGACAAGAACATCGCCACTAAAGCAAAGACCGGCGTGGGACTCGTCGCATCAGCTTCGGGCGACTCGCCGCGCCTATAAAAGGGGGATTCCTGGGCACTCGAAGGGATCCGATCCCCCAGTTCTAAGCGCACAAGCCACATACGCATCTGAAGCTTCCTTAGCAGTAACCTTAGTCCTTAGTCACCACCATTGTAAGCTCGGGATCTGTGCCTTCAAGCCCGTTCTCGGCACCTCTTGTACTGTTTTCCACAGTATAATCAACAAGACTGGAGTAGAGCTATTACCCGGCAGTGGGGGTTCGAATCAGGGTGAATCGCTTGTGTCTTCATGGTTTGTATTCCTTTCTTCCTTCTTCTTCCCCCCTTCTTTCTCCTTCTTCACCGTTCGGAGGACCTGTTCCCGGATCGCCAAGTAGCACCAGGCTTAGTCCGGGAAGACCGCGTGGCCTGAGCCCCCGTAAGCTCGGCCGCCACCCGGGCTGCTGAGAAGGGTTGTCGTTGGGCCTCACAACTACCACAAATTTGTCTGTCGGTCCGTGGACTCGCTGCTCTTCAGGAGCGCGATTCCCAGACACCGACATACACGCGGGCATCTGCGGCGCACACACCTCACCCAGAACCCTCGTCGGCAAAGCATTCCGCATGGGCTACTATTAGCCCACTGCGATGAGCGACGCAGAAGTTTTAGTCAAAGCTGTGAAGCTTGCGAGTATCATGCGCGGTGCTGGCGGTAGAACGAGAGGGGAAGCAGCAGCCCGTCTACTACGTGAGCGAAGTGCTCACCGGGCCAAATGAGCGCTATCCCGACCTTCAGAAACTGTGCTATGCCTTGCTGATGGCCTCGCGCAAGTTGCATCACTACTTCTAAGCCCACCAGATCATTGTCCCGACCACTTACCTGATCAAGGACATTCTCCGAAACCCGGAGGCCACTAGTCGGGTCGCGAAGTGGGGAGTCGAGCTGGGTGAGTTTGACATCCAATTCGTATCCCGTACCGCGATCAAGGCCCAGGCCCTAGCTAATTTCGTTGCAGAATTGACCAGGCCGGGTGAGCAAGAGTCATGCTCTCCAGGTCAAGACGGGGGAGAAGGTCGGTGGACTCTGTTCTTCGACGGTTCACACCAGTCCGGGCTATCAGGATGCGGGCTCGTTCTCATCTCCCCCAACGGAGAACGACTCCAGCATGTCATACAAATACACTTGCGGCTACCAACAACGCCGCAGAGTATGAAGCCCTAATTGCGGGCCTAAGAGCATGTGCTGCGCTCGACATAAAACGGCCCGTTGCGAATGGGGATTCGCAGCTCGTCGTCTGCCAGGTCAGGGAGGAGTTTCAGGCAACTGACGACTCGATGGCGCTGTACCTGGCGGAAGTGAGGAAACTGGAGAAGCGTTTCACGAGTTTCGAAATTAGCTACATTCCCAGGGAAGAGAATGGCGAAGCTGATAAGCTCGCCAAACTCGGATCCTCGCAAGAACCGGCCCCGCCGGCGGTGCTAGTGCAGCACCTTTTAAAGCCCTCCATTCCCTCCGGAGAGGAGGCCACGGGGACGTATGCTACCCCCCAAATCGAGACATCCGGTACTGTCTAATTCCTCGAGCAAAGCACCTGAGCTCTGAGGGCGCTACTGCCTAGTTGTCTATTGGTCTCCGTCTCTCGCTGAGGGCACGGATCTGACTCGCCGGCCATCGACTCCGGTGTCTCCGGGCTCCGGCGCGCAGGTAACGTGATCCCAATCCGGCCATCCCCTTTCTTCTCTGTCTCCGTCCTGATCTCTCTTTCTTGTCTTTCTCGTAGGTGCGCCACGCGATGTGATGCCGTAGTCTCAATGACTGCTTGTGCGTCGTTTCGCGCTGGTGCGCCGCGCTCCGTTGAGTGACCAGAGCCGCCGAGTCGTCGGCCATGGCATTCTGAATTCTGAATTTTGAAATGTTCTGAAATGTTCTGAAAATGTCCTATTTGTAGTTCTTTCTAGTGATTGAACTCTAAATTCTGAAATGTTCCATATTTGCATACTAGCATTGTATTCTGGATGAAAATCTGCACATTTGAAGGGGTTTCCCATTTTTCGAGCCTGGGCCTAGCACGGCCTGATGGGCTGACGGGCTAGCCGTGCCGGCCCGGCCCGGTTAAGACTCTGGCGTGCCGTGCTTGGGCCTTGATGCCGGCATGTGGGCTGGCCCGGCACGGCACGATGGCTTAACCGTGCCGTGCCGGCCCGAACAAGTAAGCCATGGGCCCGTGCCGGGCCGGCCCGTGCCGCTCGTTTGGACACCAGGTATTAGTGTGCTACCAGTGCCGGTTGCTGGCCTGACTGGCCACACGTGGCAGCGTGTCCAAAAAGGGCCCTTTAATACCTGTTTGTTGATGTCTCCAACCGGTATTAAGGTATTTTATGCTGATGCCTGCTATATATATACAATCACAATCAATTAAAAGTTAAAAGGGATAGACTAGTCGTCAGGTGTCTGCAATTTGTGGTTTTGTGCAGGCGCCTGCACAAAACTGCTAGTTGTGCTAGTTGCAGGCGTTTTTAGTAAAAAAATTAGAACTAAGAAACCAAAAATAAAAAATTCCAGTAAGGAATAACAGAAATTCCATAACTAGAAATGTGGAATTTTCATGTTGACTAAGTGGAAAAAAATGCATCTCTTGCTTAGGCATCACCACATGTTCAAAGATGCCGATATCCCGTGTGCACACATTGCTCTCTTCAAATTTGAATTTATTAGTAAAAAGTGCAAAGTTTCACTATGTGGAAAAATTGTTCAAACTCGCTGGAACAAAAAAGCGTCTACGCAAATTCACTAATTGTAGGGGAAAAAGACTAGTAAAATGAAAAAAAAATAGCCAAACCGATATTTTTCACTATCATACAAACTGTAACGCTGGTGGATTAATCCGATATTTCACTAATTGAGTGCTAACTACTGGATTAATCCAGACGTATGCGCGGTCGCCACTATTTCACTAATTGAGTGCGCTAACTACGGTCCGTGCTAACTACTGGATTAATCCGGCATGCGCGCCACGACCCACATCGAACGACCATCCATGGCGCCTGTGCGTTTGGCCGGCTCGCAGGCGCATGCTAAATAGCGCCGCCGAAGTTAAAACACAAATAGTTCAACATGATTAATTGATAAATTACATAACATTCATTAACAACTTAGTACATACACATTTAGAAATAATATACATATTCACAATAGACATAGCCTCATGTATTGCTTGAAGTCTACACAATTCAAACTACAATTATTTTTTTTATCTTTTTATACATTGACTATAGATCTTTTACAAGCATCGCTCTTGTTAGCAGTAGATGGACCTATCAGTTCACTAGTCCTTATAGTATGTCCGTCTCTTTTTGTTTCATCATGAAACTCTCTTTTTGGATCTTTGACCTGATCGAGAAGGAAGTCGACGAGTTGTTCTTGGATAGCTTTTATTCGGTGCAACGAGAGTCGAAGTACACGCATCTTCCTTCAAATTAATTTCCGGGTTGTCATCAGTTAGGTCATGGATTAATCAATCCTTAAATTTGTACAAAATGTAATGAGTATGCATCATTAAGTTCATCATTAATTTTGAAGTATATTTACTCACTCTGCTTGAACCATGCAACGTGCGGTCATTTCCTCAAGTGTAGGTGTGTATAAACTCGCATACATCGTATCTGCATAAATTGTTGACCGGAGGTTGAAGTAAACACTGTGGTGGAAAAAAAATAGAAAGCATGAAGTGGATACATGGAAAGTTAAAGTGCTAGATTTATGGTATACGTACGTTAGTGTTGGTTGTAACTTTAAATTCCCCCTTGAAACCGTGCAAATGCACCACACATGTGATTGTAAATTGTAATGATTAGATTTTTATTCAATGAAATGAAGTAGAGCTATACAATAATGAAAGGAACAAAATTAAATACCGGTTGAGCATGTCGTTAAGGCTTCCGTATAGACGCTAGAGCAGAATACATCAGCTGATCAGAAGGCCAAGTAGATGTAACAATTCTTTCCAAAAACTGGACTTGACCTAGATCGAGTTTTGGGCAACAAGGAGATTGAATTTCCATCAGTAAGATGGCCATGTGTGATAGTCACTTCATTATTTAGGCATGAGCAGCTTCCCAAGCAAACAACAAAGAATCGGCAATTCCATAAACGGTACATTGACGCGGCCCGGCATGGTCTAGGAATGTTTGCCGTAAAGTACATAGAAGAATATTTTTTTTTTCTAGGGGGTAGTTTATTTTATTGAATATGTCATGTACGATCTATAGCAGACAGACGTCGTCGACATGGCCTTGTTAAGTTGCTAGATTTTGTAAGTGTATTATTTGCAAAAAAATCACCACGCACGCCCTTGTATTACTAACTTGCAAGCCTAACTAATTTATTCTTATGTAGAATGAGGCATAAAGATGCGGAAGAGAAAATATTTTCAACATAGGCTCCATCAACCCATTAATTGTCATTGACAAACTCATCAGAAAACACCTAAGTGAAACAGAGACCAACATATACAGCATGCTCGTGGGACAAAGAAATAACCCATATATATCAATCCTATTCCTTTGAGTACTGTTTTCGTACCGCCTCATTCTATTCTTTTTTGGTCACACGATGTTAGAACTACTTAACTACCTACATTTATATATATGTGTGTGTGCTTTTCACCAGATCCTTCTTATTATCAAGTTAGATTGTACGTAGCATGATCATAATTATGGACTCACAAAGGAGACCAGTAGAAAAGTACAAAAACTTGATTGACATGCTCAACCGATATTTTTCTTTCATTGTTGTGCTAGTTCTATTTTCTTCCATTCGAAAGAAACTCTAATCATGTACGATTTGTAATCATATGAATAGTGCATTTGCACGACCCCGTGAGAAAGATAGGGGCAAATTCAAAGAGCGATTTTCTATTGCAACATACTCTTGAGTACGTATAGCATAATGCTAGTTTTTTATTTAACTTTTCGTGCATCCATTTCACGCTTTCTAAGTTTTTTCACCATGGTGCATAGACTACTGCAGGACAACAATTTATATGGTTACTATGTATATGAGTTTACGCACACCCAGATCGAACGTGTTGACCACATGCTGCAAGATGACCAACAAGGTTTGGAACTCTTTGCTGGCGCAAGTGAAATCAATCCAAGAACAACTCGTCCGCTTCCATTATGACGAGGTCATAATCCGAAAGCAAGATTCACGAACCATCTGCAAATAAGTTTGGCCCTGCGATAAGGACCATGAAATGTAGTGGTCGACATATACGGGTATTAAGAGCGATGCACATAAAAGATCCCTATGAATTCATAAAATGGATGGAACAATGTTTAATTAATTGTTATATGAATTATGTATGCTTGTTTTATTCTCAATTAAATTATGCATGATTGATTATATGTGCTTTAATTAATTGTAATTATATATGTGTGTGTGCATGTGATTGTAGCTAGTGGCAGGGCATAGCTCATCAGTACCAGTTGGGGACACCAACCGATACTGATAAGCTACTCAAGGACACTGAGAAGCCATGGCCTTCAATCGGTACTAACACTATTTCTGTATCGGATGAGTGAACCGGTTATGATATCTTTGGACATCAACCCCGAATAGCGTGTGTAGGTTTAAAAATCGGTACTGAAGGCCATTCCCAACCGATAATGATATACTGTTTTGTAACAGTGGTTTGAGAAAGTGTAATGGAATTTTAAGCATACAACGATGAAAAAGGGGATAGTACGAGTTTTAGGAGATGGAAGGATAGGGATACTAGCA
The DNA here is from genome assembly GCA_005191435.1 of Raddia distichophylla. Lineage (NCBI taxonomy): Eukaryota > Viridiplantae > Streptophyta > Magnoliopsida > Poales > Poaceae > Raddia > Raddia distichophylla. The sequence continues at coordinate 342,114 of SPJY01014963.1, forward strand.
ATAATGTTTTTTTTAAAAAAAAAATAGGACCGGAGCTAGCTCTTCCATCTTATTTGATAAAAAAAGAGAATGCGATTATGCGAACAAATGTTGAACAAAACAACACAGCTACAAGCGTACAATGCATCTGATTCCACCCTTCAAATAGCCTATAATCATTTCATGCACGGTCATGGGCTTACCGGGCGGCACCAAACCCTCTCCCTCAACCTCACCTGCCATTTGTCTGCCTATCGTGTCTCATTTCACTGGCGCCTGATCGCCTGAAGAAACTTCGGGCGCTAACCAACGCCTCTTGCAAGCGGCTATATTGCGCCTCTCTGTCCCAACGAGGCAATGACATCGGCCTATATACGCCGCCTCCTATAATGGCCATATCCTTCCAGCACACTTCACCGCCAAGAAACACTCTGTGTTGAGCAAAGCATCCCACCACACCCGGAGGCCATAAACCACGCCACACTAATACACCCTTGAACTGGTCATATATACACACCGGTATACAGTGGCGGAGGACGGAAGAATATTTTGGTATGGTGAATTTTACAGGTCAGATATTAATAGCGCTTTTGCTAATCATCATACGACTGATTTTTAAGCAAGTCTCGGTTGATTTTCTCACACACCTAGATGGTTCCATTACATCTTTTTTATATGTTCTATAAAGGTACTTGATCTACGGTCCCTACTAATATTAGTTCACGAAACTAAAATAATTTGTACATTAAAAATAAAAATAGTACTTTAAAGCAAAATAGATGCAGAAGAAAAAATGTTTACGAAAGTACTATTTGTGATTAGAAAACGGTTTGATGATCGTTGCACACCATTGTCTGCTAAAAAATGTTTGCCGAAGTTAGATCTTAGCCTGCTAGATCAAAGATAACGCTATTGTCCATCCATGATAGTACGATACCTACACTTCTAGCGATCCAACAGCACGCGTTTTCCAGAACATGAACAACACAGGCAAGAACATCCTTTCCTACCGAAAACGGCATGAGCCGAGGGCGGCGTGGCAATTACCGCTTGTTCTGTTGTTCTTGTCGATGTCGGACTTCTTGCAGACGATGCTGGACAAGCGCGCAGCAGCCGATACCTTTGATGGAGGCGAGGCTGGCGGCCAGGCAATCGCTGGCGACCTGGCCTAGGCAGTCGCGGCCTTGCGCCCTCGCGGTCTCAACTCCCACCGTCCCATGTGGACGAGGCCATGACGACGACGCGTAGGTACCGGACTCTTCTGACTCTTGGGTTCCTGGCGGCTAGGGCGGCGTATATGCAAACAAAGACAGAGCGGACAGCCTGGGCCGCACGGCAGTCTGCAGGTAGAGCTAGCGAGCTGAAAGGGTGCTGGGGCCTTATGCAGGGGACTGGGGGTCTAACGGGCCAGCTAGGTATGGCATGGGCCATACCATGCCATAATGGGCCCTCCGCCCCTGCCGGTATATTAGGCGTACATTAGTTGATTCACTGAAAAAAAAAAGATCATTCTCCACGGCCACCCTAACTATGGCCGACCGTCAGACCATAGGCCGACGAGGATAAGACATCGAGCATAACAAGTATAGTCGACGGTTTGCCGTCCACCCTAGAATAGAGAGTTAACGGCACCCGCACGTCATCTCATGGCCGATGGTAAAGTTAGTCTTTCACCCTAATTTGAAAATGATGGTCGCCGACTTAACACTGGCCATCCACCGTACAATAAGCCACGGTGGGTAGCCATCACGGACCGCCTATTTTAACTCTCGTGGTTGCACCATTGAACTTAGTTTGACCTACCTCAAGGAATCGGTTCTTACAGACTGGGTGTCGACAAGTATTCAACCGAGGGGTGTCGTCGGCAATAGAATTTAAACGGGGTTGCGTAGGATCTTAAGCCTAATGGTAACACAAGACAGGAGAACTTTTTTAGACAGGTTCAAACCCTCAGGGATCAGGTAATACCCTAGTCCTGTGTTTTTTGGATTATAATGATCTCGATTACAATGGAAGTCTCGAAATCTTATCCTGTGGTTAAGGTTAGATGCTAGATCGTGTTACTACGGCCCTTACCCTCCCTTTATATAATGCAAGGGGGGAAAAGGTTACATGGTTATATTAGGTATGTAGTACCGAATCCTATCTGCAGAGTGTCCAGCACGTATACGCACCAGTATTTACAAGTATAAATCTTCTAATTAAACGGAATCAAACTCTATCCTTTGAACTATCATTGGCATCCAAGTTAGGTGTAGTCCTATTGGTATCCGTCCTCTTTGAGCCGACTCGGGCTGCCCCTATTTGCCACTTTATGGGCCTTATGTGGAGATACCCAAGACCCATGCAGTCCACAGTAGCCCCCGAATGCTTTGCAATCGAGTCAGATTTCCCGCCGACTGGTTCGTTTGATTATTCTTGTAATCTGAAAGAAGATTGTAAAGAACTCAATAGATCTCAATAGATCTTAAGTTAGGATTTGAGATCAACGGCCTGCTCGGCAATACCGAGACATTGGCAGTCGGCCTATTTATAAGGCACGCCATTCTATTCTGAATGGTGTATTCCATTAATTTGGCTGCTCGGTACCCATTTTCATCTTGTGAAAATAGTAATTAGCCCATCATGGGGCGTACCTTAAGTCGTGCAATTGCGGTACCTATTTTGTGGTATACTACATTTTGCATACTAGGGGGTATGTGGTATCAAACACTCGATTCTATCTTGTAGAATTCAACACTTGGCCCAACATGGGGCACGTTTTCAGCCGAGTGGCACCTGTCCCACCCGGAGGAGGGATCAGCTAATGACCCACTTAAGTGCGTACTGTTTGGATAAAGTTTGGCCGAGAGGCATTTTTATCCTAACTGTGGTATACAACGAGCAACCCACGAAGGGCATACCTCCGAAACAGTATCCAAGCCTCATCAACACTCAACTTTGAACATGCAAAGTTGACAAGTGACACAACATGAGGTATGCCATGAGACATTTTTTAATAGGTGGCGCTTCCGGTCATAGGCCCTCAGGGGTGTACCAAGACCAAATTAGGCTCGATGTCAACAACGTATTATCACTGTTTGTGACGTGTTGTCGAGAAAGCCTATTAAGGGGATTGCCCTTTAGTTAATCTAATTAGGCCTAAGCCCATTTAAGGAATGTGAAGAATCTTCGCGGCTTCTTGGTTGAGCCGTAGCGTCACGCACCACCGTCGGGAACACACCCACCGCCGTCTCATCTGCATGATGGCTTTACTGCATTCAAACGGGTTCCGTGCTGTGTCCCTTCGTATTCTCTGTGTATAAAAAATCGAGCCGGTGCGAGAAATTATACCCAGTCTCTAATTCTTCCTTTTCGTTCACCAAGTACTCATCCTTCCCCTTCTCCCGTATGGAAAACCAAGCCGTCGCCGCTGTTGAGCGAGCCGCCGCCGCCGCCGCCATGGAAGACCTTTGGTGGCAATGGCGAGAAGCTAGCACAGAACTCCGTGCCCAAGAGGCCATTCACCTTCTGGTTCACGGATTCCCACAACTATGTCCGTGTGCATCCAACTAACAGACACACTAGTTTCCGCCATCCTTGCAAAAGGATGGTTTTAGGATAGCCTTTGCTTTTGTTTATCTTTTGATCCTTTGCAAGCCAGCAACGAGTCCTAGGTCATTGTGCTGTGCTGCAATGCCCCTTGTAATCCAGTCTAAGAGCTGTTTATCAATGTAAATCTTTTAGCCCTTCGAATTGTTCTGATTGCCACATCTGCCGAATCCCGACTGGTTTTGTCTTCATCCGAATGAATAGGCCAATTAATCTAGATCTAAATCCATCACTCATTATTTTGCCATTCTTTTTCATGAATAGCAGTCGGCATATCCGAGTGATTCAATTCCGCATCCATCAAAATAGCCGTACTTCAGTTCCGAACAAGGCCCGGCCCAAAATACATCCTGCGACCCTTAAATTCGGGGACAAGGGAGCGAACAACTCTACCCTGCCCATTTTTTGCATACGCAGTTTCATTCGCTCCAGTGAACTCCGTCGCTAGGGTTTTCTTTCGTCGCGCATTCCACTGCCACCAATCTCGATCCGCTCATAGCTCCACCGCCTCCCGCCGCCCTGAGAGCAATCAGTAATTACAAGGAGTAGATGAAGTACATTACCACCGACCGGCGGCTCTAGAAGCTCGTATCCGCCGGCGTGCTTCCCCCAGAAGAGCTAATTTCATGGCGCGCCGCCGCCGGTTAGTCCTCTCCTACCCGTTGTTCTGACGAGGTGGTAGTTTTATTGGTCCGAGGCTCAAATAGAGTTGTGAAAGCCTAGAGCGGCACGGACGCCCAGCGGCCTAGGCCCAACCCACGATGGCGCAACAACTTCGACCGAATTCCACACGGAGACAAAAAGACGTCGACCGTGGTGATCCAAAGGCTTAAAAACCACCCCACAATCCGTGTGTATCTATATGTGGCATCTGACGACCCACAACACACGTCACGCATGAACGGCCCAGATAGCGCTTCATTGCCTTTCTCCGAATTAATGTACTATATGCACCTTAATAGAAAAATCAAGATTTTTCTTCTTATCTATAAGATGAAATTAAACCTATGCAATTTGTTGGAGAACCAAAATTGTTAGCATCTTCATGGAGTTACAGTTGTAGAGAAAAAGCAGCAGACAATAAACGAAAAACGAAAAGCCTTAATGTCTTACGGGAGCGACGGCTGTTCATGGCGGCAGCGGCGCGAGCACTTGGACGACGGGCGCGAGGCGCAGGAGTGATGGCAGGTCACGCACGGCAGCCGGCGGCGACGGCGGCGCTTGGAGCGGTGGCCGGTCAAGCGACGACAGCGTGAGGAAGACGGCGGTGAGTAAGCATGCACGTGCACGTACAGGTTCAAGCCTCCAATGTCCCCCCACGAGCGTGATGCATGCACGAGTCGTATAACGGTAGGAGTTTGTACACGTATACTATATACATGCAACTTACGGATAACTATTGCTTGATCCAAATTCGAATCGAAATCAGAATACATTAGATAATCACAGCCATGGAAGGCCGCGGCGACGGAATCCACGTTGGTGACGTCGCCATAGGCCAGCTCGATGGACTAACAGTTGTACTCATACAAGGAGCGACGGCGGGTCACACGTGGTGGCCAGTAGCGACTGCGGTGCTTCCAGCGGCGGCCAGTGAAACGACAACAGCGCGAGGAAGGTGGCGACGAGGAAGCGTGCACGTGCACAGATGGGTTCAGGCCACCGGCGTCCCCTGAGCAAGCGCGATGCATGCACGCGTCTAGGACGGTATGAGTTTGTACTGGTATATGTGTAGATTACGGATAGCTATTGCTTGATCCGAATTCGAATGGAGATCAGATGACATTAGATAATCACAGCCGTGGAAGGTGGCAGTGAGGGAGTTCGCATCGGTGACGTCGCCGTAGGCCAGCTCGACATACTGCCGGTTGTACTCATACATGATAGGTTTAGATAGATAGAGTTGCATAGGTGGGTAATTTAAGCAAAGTTTAAGTGATACAATTATAGTTGTTGTATGAAGAGATATGGACGGATGAGATTGATAATTGGATGTAGGACAAAACTGCTCAATTATAGAGTTATTATATTATTATTATTCCATTACCCGGCCCAGGCAGGCGTTGCGTATGTATGTTTGGGCGTACATGCCTGCCCCCGCCCTATTTATAGAGCTAGCGAGACCGGCAAACCGGTATAGCTATGCAACTTGATGTGTTCTTATATATAGTGCCTATACACCGGAGATACGTCCAAGGAATTCATGTGGGCAAGAGTCCGTGGTCTATACATATCGAGTCAAGAATCCATGGTCTATACATATCGAGTAAATAGACTCAAGAGTCCATGGTCTATACATATGAGTCAAGAGTCCGTGCTCTATACGCATAGAGTCGAGAGACTACGAATCCCGTGTATATATGGGCAAGAGTCTGTGGTTTATATGTATCGAGTCAAGAGTCCATGATATATACGTATTGAGTCAAGAGACCCAAGAGTCCGTGGTCTATACGTATCGAGTCAAGAGACCACAAATCCCGTATATATATGGGCAAGAGTCCGTGGTTTATACATGTCGAGTCAAGAAACCCAAGAGTCCGTGGTCTATACGTATCGAGTCAAGAGACCACGAATCCTGTGTATATATGGGCAAGAGTTCGTGGTCTATACGTATCAAGTCAAGAGTCCATGGTCTATAGGTATCGAGTCAAGAGACCCAAGAGTCTGTGGTCTATATGTATTGAGTCAAGAGTATATATGGTCAAGAGTCCATGGTCTATACGTATCGAGTCAAGAGACCCAAGAGTCTGTGGTCTATACGTATCGAGTCAAGAGTGCGTGGTCTATACGTATAGAGTCAAGAGACCACGAATCCCGTGTATATATGGGCAAGAGTTCGTGGTCTATACGTATCGAGTCAAGAGTTCGTGGTCTATACGTATCGAGTCAAAAGTCCGTGGTCTATACGTATCGAGTCAAGAGTCCGTGGTTTCTACATGTCGAGTTGATAGCAAACTTCTGTAAAATTATGACAATTGGATGATGGATGAAGGGAATAGATGGATGTGGTCTGTAGTTGGATCTAGGCCAACTGCACAATTATAGAGTAGAGTAGATACCAAACCTCTTCGAAACAATCTAAGAATTATGGAAAATCATCTAAAGCATTCGGAACTTACGAGAAATTTATTAAGCACTGTTCATAAATATTTAATCTTTATATAATTGTTTGGACCTATTTGTTAAGTCAATAAATGCTTTTCGTTTGATTTCAATTCCTGGAAAATTCATTATTAAATATTTTGCAACTATTTATAGCAAACAAAATATTTTAAAATTAGCAAATATTTAGGATGTTATAGGACCATTGCTTACTCATACGAGGAAAAGTTGAGAAATGTCGTGGTTGCATTAGATTCACCAATGGTTTGATAATGGGTACAACTCCCCACGCCCGTGGCAGCGACTAGGGATGCAAACGGATCTCCATCCAAAACTATTCATGAACTGTAGATCACCACCTCCTAAAGATGACGCATCTCTCTTATGGTGATCATGTCATGCTGCTTTCGTAGCTGTGACATCCAAAATAAATAAATAAATAAAATAATTTTCTCTCTCCTCTCTTGTTTGCTCTTTTCCTGCCTTTTTCTCTCTTTGGATCAGCCATCCCAAACGTGAACTAGGGTCGAACCCTTGCCCCATGCTGACATCAACTACAAATCCCTCTCCTAATTCTATATCCAAACCGCTTCGATCTTTTTCCCATATATAAGAAATGCAACATCCCCAAAAATGATCTCCAAAACCAACACCCCCAAAATCAACGCGGCCCAAAAAACCCAAATTCCCCAAAAACCGAAGAACTTTGTTGCGTTGGTCGTCGCCGTGGTAAGCCACCGAATGTTCCCTCTTGTTCTCGCTTCAACACCGTCGTGCCATGCCACCCCACTGGCACCTCTTCCTGTCGTGCTGTCGGCCATAGCCGCGTTGTTGCCAGCACCCAACCACGCCGCTCTAGCGCCGCCATGCCACGCTATCACACCATCGCCTCTACGTTGCCGTGCCCTAGCCGCGCCGCGCGCTGCCATCTATCGCCGCCTTGCAACACTGTACCACTGCCAGGATATCATCGCCAACCACGGCGCCCCTCGTCGGAGCTCGTGTCGCCATCGCCGGTCCCCCAAGTTGCCTTGTCCCCTCCATCTCTCTCTCCCTGATCTGTTTTCTCCTCTCTCTCTCCATCTCACTAGACCTCTCTCTATTTAACTCTACGCTGGGGTACTTGCTATAGCTTTGTTTTTAGAAGGGGCAAGAAGTGGCGTCATGATCTATCTGTTGCGGAAACCCTAGGTGGGCCTAGAGGTACTATCCTAGTTGGCCTACCAATGGGCTTCCTACATTGGATCTAAATCAATCTACTAATATAAATAGAGGTGGAGACCCGATGTACTGTCCATCTGAGAAATTTATATAGGAGAACTCCACCCCTATGTTGTGTGTTCTTGTCTCCTCTATTATTGCGTGATTGTTCTTCTATACTTTAGAAAAGTTTTACAACACGTTATCAGTATGTTTGCTCTCGAATAACGATCCGTGAGGAGGAGAAGGCACTGAAACATCTCCAATCAACTCGCCATCGGACCGGCTAGCCCTTGTTTTGCCAAAAATAGTGGCGCATTTGCCGAAAACAGTCTGTGCGACTATAGTACTACGCAACATTCTATGAAATTGTGGGACAAGATTGCCATATCGCGAGCTGTCAATTGAATTGAGGTGAATTGCTTGGATCATTTATTTTTTGCAGGCAAAATCGTAGTTTGCAACCAAATTGCAAACCGATCTACACTACAGGAAACGAAAATAGATTCGACTGCCAAGTATTGATTCGACGGCCAGATTAAAGCAGTCGAAACTTGTAACATAGTATATATCGACGGTCATATATAAGCCGTCGATACAACTCATAACAGGGGCTAGTATCGACGGCTAAATAAACAGCCGTCGAGTTTTATTACCAGTATCGACGGCTAAAGAAATAGCCGTCGAGTTTGCTTGATGTAGGATCACGGGGAGTGTGTGTGGCGTGACGGGCTGACGGCGTCTAACTTTATCGACGGCTAACCGTTGGGCCGTCGACACTTCTTACTGTATCGACCGTCTTTTTACAGCCGTCAAAACTGTTTGTTTTATAAACGTTTTCTATTCCCTTTTGTTTAGTTTTTTCTTTCAATCATTGTTGTAAAATCCTGTGATTTTGTAATAAAAATTAGAAATGGTGCATTTTGTTAATTTATTATGTAGGTATTTCTGTAAAGTTTGAATTGAGAAATATTGAACATATATAGATTTGTAATTAATGTTTTAAATACTGTTTAAATTGCAGAATTTCAATTTTAGCGGTCAAAAATTCAAAAATTAGTTGGGTGCGAGCGTGCGGGTATCGATTATTGAATAGTTGGAAATACATAAATTTGATTATAGAAATGAACATAATATAAATTCAAATGGGATGTTTGACGTTGCTTTGATCACATGAAATATAAAACTCCAGGTGAACTTCTCCGGAAAGCTTCTGGTTTCAAAGGGGTTACCTCATATGAAGTTCTAAATTATTTGATTTTTTTTCTAGATGTGTAATTCCCAGTATAAAGCAACATGGAACAGTTTGAACATTTGAAATTATGTTTTTCAAATTTTTAAAATTTGAACAGAGTGGTTTGACCATTGATGCCCTTTAAGGGGGGTTGCCCTCGAGACAAGCACTAGTATCGACGGTTTGCTAAAAAGCCGTCGATACTAATCATAATACTCGACGGTAGTCAACGGAAACCCTCGGGTGAGTTAGTATCGACGGTTTTATATAGTACCGTCGACGATAGAATCCCCGACGACTGTGTCGACCGCTACTTCACAAGCCGTCGATACAGCGTAGTCAGCTACGAGCTTAGTGTCGACGGCCATCTATAAGCCGTCGATACAACGAAATTTGACAGGGCAGTGTCGACGGCTGAAGGAAAGCCGTTGATACTAAGCGGCCATTATGAGGGCTTTCTCGACGGTTTTCTTCAGGCCGTCGATACTGTGCTAGGTATAGATGGACCGCAGGCGCGGGGACTTAGCGTTTCGCTAAGTCCCCAGCCTCGCTCGATCCCGCCGCCTCCCCGCCGCCGCGCCGCGCCGCTCCGCATCCCCGCCTCCTCGCCGGACCACGTCTACGCCGCCGCGCCGGGCCCCCTCCCGCCGCCGCCATCTCGCCGCCACCTCGCCGGGCCGCGTCCCCGCCGCAGCGCCGGGCGGCCATCTCACCGAAGCCGCCGCCAGGCCTCCTCCCGCCCC
>SPJY01014963.1:352282-426124 GCA_005191435.1 Raddia distichophylla
GGACAATAATATGAAATGTATTTTAAAAATATATTAAAATGTTTGCCGTCTGATTAGCTAGCGTCCGTGGATTAGTTTAGTGGTTGTCACCTACCCGTACGTCACCCGTTCGGAAACAGCACATCTCGTATGGAACACGGACGGTGATTCGCTCTGCTCCAATACGAGATATGACACTCGTTTCCGAATTGTCCAGTGGAGCCTCTTATGGGCGTCCCAGTGGACAGCCTATGAACGACCGTTTGAGCAGACGTCGCGTTGTGGTACCGAAGGGTTCGAGATGAGATTTTCGACGGCATAATCCTAAGAGATTCTCCTGTGCATAAAATAAGTGCTTCGGAGTTTTTATCGACTCCCTGGCCATTGTTGCACTAGGAGAACCTTTGGGGTTATGCTGCCGAAATCTCGTCTCGAACCCTCCGGTACTCCAGCGCAACGTCTGCTCGATCGGTCGTTCGTAGGTGGGTTTAGAAGCCTTCCAAAGCCTAATATAAAACCCTCTCGTGCGACGATGGCTGTCAACTCAGATGGAAGAAGACAGGAGTTGGATATATGAAGGATGGCAACGGAACGGACACCACTCGGACGAATGGTACGACAAGACCGAGATATTCCTGAATCGTGCTTTTCAGGATGCTCGAAACGATAACACGCGGGTAACTTGTTAGTGTGTTGATTGCGGGAATTGCAAGAAAAAAACCCGCGCTCAGATGGAGATAGACCTGTATACACATGGCTACAAGGCCGAGTACCGTCGATGGGTCTATCACAGGGAGAATCGGTTGGCGGAGCCACCACCATCGCCACCACCAACAAACGAAGGTTTCGATGAGATTGATCAGGTGAATGATATGATGGATGACTTCGGTCATAATTTCTCGGACGCTGAGCCACCCACAATGTTGTCTAACTTCATGGAGCTTCTCGAGTCTGCAAAGTAACCTCTGCATGATAGCACAACGGTGACCCTCTTGTCTGTTGTGTCTCATATGTTAGCAAGTAAGTGCAAATATAATTTCTCTATAAACTGTTTCGACGAGCTCATATCATTGTGATCTGATGTCCTTCCGGAAGGCCACAAGATGCCTTCCGGTTGGTACACAATCGTACATTCTAACTCGGTTATCTTACTTCAATGCAGGCACGCTACAGAGAGGCTTTCGCTGATAAGCATGGCTAAGAGAAGGACCTAGAAGATGAGCCTCTTAACCCTCTGGTAATACATGGGGCTATGGGCGGGAAGGCTCATGGGAGGCTAGCGATCGGAGGGGACCACCTGAGGTATGGTACTGTCGCGACGGCCCTAATTCAGCCGTCGACACTGCCCAGGCGGGAACTTACCGACGGCTCGACAAAACCGTCGAGAATGTGCCCTCTGTCCACGTCATCTGGGCCTCGCCGTGGTGGGGCCCGCCAGCACTAGTTTCGACGGCCCCTAATGGTAGTCGATAAAGAGCTGACCAGGCCGGAAACGGCGTCATGGGGATCTGTCTCGACGGTCTGTTCTTCAGCCGTCGATACTAGTAGTGTTGACGGCCTGGCCGTCGACACTACTAGCTTCTCTCGACGACCTTGACTCGACGGCTTTGTCTCGACGGCCAGCCGTCGAGAATAAGTATACCCGATGGTAGTTCGTTTTTTATCGACGGTTTTTGCCGTCGATACTGTGGCCGCCTCCTGTAGTGCTAGTTGGATACGATAATTGATCGGCCGAACTAATAATCTACTAGCTCGTCGACGTTGCCACTCCCTCGCCGGGCCCTTCGCCCGCACGGCATCGCTAACAGCCGCGCCGAACATGGCCATGTGTTGCCGCAGAACAGTTGCGCCGCCATCCCGACGCGTCGGCCCCAACAACGCCCGTCGCGCCGCTGGTCCTTCCCGGCCTCCTTCCGCCCTGTAGCCCTGCCAAGCAGCCAGTCCTACAAGGCCGTACCGTCGCCGTCTGGTTGCACCCCGCCTGTGGCCGCCATGCCGCTGTACCAGTCGCGCCGCCGCACCCGGCCACACCGTGCTCAGCATCCTCGTGAGCCGCCGCACCCGACCGCGCCGGCCTGGCATCGCCGCGCCCAACTTTGTCCTACCCCACCGGCCTTAGCCGTGCCACCCCCTGCATCGCCACTGTCGCTGCATCGGGTCACGTCGTCCGCCGCACGACGACCCCGCCGCCCGAGTCCCGACTCGGTCATCCCACCGACACAGGCATGCTCGCTCGGTCCCCGTTGCCTGCCACCGCCGCCACGCCGTTTGGCCTCAGCGCCCCGGGCTATGCTTTGTCATATGGACAATGATTGTAACCTAGAATTTATGTAGCGCCCATAGAGGATATATATATTGTTGATATAGAACAAAAATACATCATTTTAAGTGAGACCGCATATACGTTCGATAGGTTTGGAAGGATGCTGGTAGTATTAGAATAAAGCTAGTAGCAATTCGTGCATATCAAGCTCATGAAGATGTATATTATTTATGGTATTACATCAGCACTTCAGAAACGTTGTTTACCCTCAAATGCATTTGGACTCTCTTAAATATAAAGAAATCAATGCAAATGAGTTTCTTATGAGTTTCCGGAAGAAACCAATGAATAGTTTAGCATTGAATCCTAATGCATTATAAACAATACCGGATGTAAGAAAAATATATTAGAGAAATTCTTCCACCAAGAATCTAGGCTAAAATTACACTAGAATTAATGCAAATGCAATGCATACCAGCTTAACAGACTGGTTTTAGAAGCTCTGAACTACTACTTTTTATTATTGTAAAATGATGAGAGGTTGCATAAACAACTCACTGGACTATAGCATTATTATAAATATTTTTTCTGAATCTCGCAGATTATTTGTTTGCAGGTCCCACCAGAAATTAGGGAAAGAACCACACGTTATAAAGGAAATGATGAAATCCCTACATCCTTGGACTACATCCACGGGATATTTGAAACCCAACTTAGCCCTTACCAGGGTGGTTAGGTATTTTGGTACTCAAATACCACTTTCTCACTATGATTGAGTTTACTCTCACATAGGAAACAATGCATTAACAAAGTAGTCCTAGTGGCTAGTAGGTGTGGCAATAAAGCTTTGGAAGTCAAGATAGGATCAAAACTTAGTGCCAACATTTTTACCTCCTATTTTCTCTATATAGTACTGATGCCTTGACAGTTCCGGTGTGCCTTGGGCCGTGCTTGGGCCTTTGCCTCGGCTCATGGGCCGGCCCGGCACGGCCCGTCACTTTCCTAGGGCCATGTCGGGCCCGATCTAATTGGGTCGTACCTGACCGGGCCCAGGCCGGGCCGCCCGTTGAGCTATCTATAGTCGTATCACAGTTGGCCTACGGATAGACTTTCCACATTGGATCTAGTCTAAACCCTAATCAATATACTAGTATAAAAAGAGGTGGAGATCGACTTTGGTTCTTATTAGGTGTGCTCAACACCTTTATGTGGATCAATATATATATATATATATATATATATATGCTCGTATGAGGTGTATGCAAAATAAAGACAGTAGTTATAAACAACGGTAATGCTTATGATCGGGCATCCGACCGCGTCGGACGCACGCGGCCCAGCAGCCCGGTTTCAGCACCCCTCGCTGTTGCACTGCTTGTCGCTGCTAGCAAAAAATGAGCGTTTTATTTTTTCTATTTAATTTTCTCATTTTTGTCTCTATTTCATCTGGAGTCCAAAATGCATAGAACAAATTTCATAATTCATATAAAATCTTAATAAACTCATTTTAAATACTTTCTTATATTTTTAAATTTTTTATTTTTGTCATTAGCCAAATTGTTTCAACGGTCTATATAGATTGTTTCCAATAGGCTAAACTAGTTATTTCAGCAGGCTAAACATATTGTTCTAATAGAAAAAACTAATTGTTGCACTTGGCTAAACATATCGTTCCAGTAGACTAAACTAATTGTTCCAACAGGCCAAAACAATTATTCCAATAGGCTAAACCAATTATTTCAACGGACTAGATAGATTGTTACAACAGGCTAAACTAATTGTTTCTATATGCCAAACATATTGTTTCAATAGACTGTACAAATTATTTCAGCATGCTATATATATTGTTCCAATAGGCTAAACCAATTGTTTTAGCATGCTATATATATTGTTCCAATAAGTTAAACCAACTGTTTCACTTGGTTATACGTCCACTAGGTAAAAGTAATTGTTTCAGCAGGCTAGCCATATTGTTTTATTAGGATAAAAAATTATTTCAGTAAATTTTTATATAACAACATTGGTCTTGTTTTGTTCATAAAAATGCGAAGAGCGCAATGGTGCAAACGGTTTATGCATTGGAGCAACTAGTCAAAATCTATGGCCGTCGAAAGAGAAATCTTAAAAGGAATCTTTTCGCTTACGTCATCGCATGCAAATAGGGAGGGATTCGCGAGCATGCTGCGGCGGCTTTCGATTTAGGGGAATAACGAAGGCGAAACAATAGCGGGAAAAGTTTGTTTCGGTGGAGCACTGAGTTGTTTCAGCGGGTGGACGCGCCGTTGGTGGGCTGACCAGGCCATGCGAAGCGTTCGACGGCCATGCGCACAGTCGGATGTCCGTCCTCAAGTCGCCGCCAAATCAATGTTATATAACAAGGCACCAACAGGCCGACCTCCGGTGCGTCCACGTCAACGCCTTCGCGCCGCGCAGCCACGTCGGCGAAGTTAACACAGCCGTTCGATCGCGATCGGCAATCGAATCTAGCTGTCTGTTTACAATCTATATATAAAACATTTTTTCCCCACCATTTCAACTGCACGGGAGGTTTGCTCCCTTGGTATTGCGCGCAAGCTTTCGCTCCATCGAGCAGGGTTCGAGTCCCAGCCGCTCCGCTTTTCCTCGATTTTCCTTTCTCCTCTTTTACATCCTGTTATTTACCTTCTTACCTACATTGCATACAACAACTGAGCATAGCATAGCTGGTTAGTTAACAGCCTCGCGCGCGCATGCCCGGTCCTGGGTTCGAATCCCCTCTCAGGCCTCTCCGTTTTTCGTTTTTTTCCCGCAAAGAATCCCCTCTCAGGCCTCTCCGTTTTTCGTTTTTTTCCCGCGCCGTTTGCGGCTCGCGGGCCTCGCTAGTCTATCTATCTATCTATCTTATCTATATTATTATAGATACATAGCGCTAGCAGCAAAGCGTCTCGTGGCGACGCGTGTCGTTGTTCCCAACCGTTCGATGACAATTTCCGATTAAATCCAACCGTCCGTTCCTACTTTATATATAAAACAATTTTGGTTCGTAAAAAAAGTGCAATGCGGGACGATTGCCCAGGTGGTTTGAGGCAGCAGGTTACACGCAGCAGCCGACGGTCCGAATCCCGCTCCTCCGCCAATTTTCGTCGGATTTTTCCCTTTCCTCTTCCACTCTTTTTTACTCTCTCTTCCCCATGATGTCGCAAGAGTTGCACGCTGCGCAGCGGCCATGCGCGTCCGCAACGAGCGCGGGTGCTGGGTTCGAATGCGCTGAGTTGCATTCTGATTTTTTACAGGCTTCTGTACGTATACGTACAAGCATACTGCATTCCATCCTACGTACGATAGCTGCATCCGCAGGTTTCAATGCACCCTATCCTTTTGACGTGACTTTGAACGAGTCACGATCGTGCAAAAGAATTTTATACATACTGATATTTATTAGTCAAGTACGTGTTCATCTTATAAAATCCGGATTTACAAAGTTGGCCGATGAACGCGTTCACAAATTAAACACGATTATTCAGTCCTAGCTGCTCCCTCCATTTCAAATTATAGTTCTTTTGGAGACACTTTTTGATCATTCTCGTCTTATTCAAAAAATTAGTGCAAAGATGAAAAAATACAAGTCATGCTTAAAATATTTATGTTTTACGACATGCGTGCAAACCAATATGTAGTTACATGCTTTTATTACGAAGGCACCATTTTTTTTGGGCGTTTGATTGTACGTACGAAAGTTTGATTCGTTTTTTCCTCCGTGGGTTACGACGAATTTATTTCAGAAATGGGAAATAAAGGAGAAATATTTCTTTATAAATAAAGAGTTCACGTATATTTTGTACTAAGAGGTATTTTTTTTGTGTCTTAACGAAAATTGAATTGAGAAATAAGGAATAAAGGGGGAAAAATCTTTGTGAAGAAAGAGGTAGCTTTCTTTTAATTTGGGCCTTAAAATATCTTTAGTGACACTAACATTTTTTTGGGTATTATTTGTGCAAGCATGGATTTTTTTTAGAACTTTTTTTAATATATGTATTTTCCAATGTAGTAGAACTGAAATAGTGCAACCTTCAAAAAAAATGGATGCGCGCGACAATTATAATTAGTAGGCACAGACCACTGAGTTTTTTTAAAGATATATAAAGCCCGAAGTGGGTAAATAAGCGGGAAAAATGGCGTATGCGACATGCAAACATCGCATAAATCAATTTAAACATTAAAAATGCTATATTCCCATATTAATCAGTAAACAATAGAAATTAAAAACTACCAAACATAGAACTACAATTTAAAATCATAAATTCATAACTACGTCCATAATAAGATCTAGCTATTTCAAAACATTTAGCATTCACAAATAGTTGTATGACAAAATAATTCATTCTCTCCATTTATTCTAACTTTAGTGCCCGTTAAAACAAATCTGAAAAAATAAGCTTCACAAACGGCAACGTAAATTCATAACGACGTCGACAATAAGACCTAGCTATTTCAAAACATTTAGCATTCACAAATAGTTGTATGATGAAATAATTCATTCTCTCCATTTATTCTAACTTTAGTGCCCGTTAAAAAAATTGAAAAAATAAGCTTCACAAACGGCAATGTAAGATCACGATAATAGCCTATGATAAAATTAGACATCAAAAACTAATTTTAAAAAGAGAAAAAAGGGAACAACAAACAGAGGTCTAGCTATTTTATAACATTTAGCATTCACAAATAGTTGTACGAGAAAATAATCCATTCTCTTCTTTTATTCCAACTTTCGTGTCGACTTACAAAATTGTGAAAGAATAAGCTCCACAAACGACACCATAATATCATAATGACCTATAAAAATATGTAGACATTAAAAACTAATTGCAAAAAAAAATTTAAATAGGGAACAACAAACAAACTGACTATTTTAAAACATTTAGCATTCACAAATAGTTGTACGAGGAAATAATCCATTCTCTTCATTTATTTTGACTTTTGCATCCGCTTAAAAAATCCAGAAAAAACGAAAATTTAAAAAGGGTACAACAAACAAAGGGTGTAATGTTTTTTATTATTTTATTTTACGATACATCTTTATTTACTCATATATAAGACAGCATGCCGTGACGCGCCACGGGCGCGCTGACCCTGCTAGTTTATAAACAATCACCGTCGCGGGCCTCGCTAGTTATAAACAATCACCGTCGTAGTTGACTCACAGTCCAAGGATTAACCAATTGCTCCCAACAGCTGACCTCACACGTGTAGTACTCTCCAAATTCTGGATCGGCTCGGACTTTAAAGTTGTGCTGACTCGAGGAAATGTCCAGGCTGCGTTGAAAGCGTTACTATTTTTATGTGTTTTTTTTTTTGTAATATTTGAAAACAACGATTGTGTGTACAATATCTCTGTAGCTTATCTTCAAAAGTGTAGTGCGTGGCTCGTAGCGTCTCGTTTGCATGAATAATGGATATGGTTAAATATATATGGTTAAATTCTTTGCCAGTTCTCTTGTCTATGACGTATACATACAGTGTTCTGACCTGAAAGAAAGGCCACACCACCTAACTTTTCATTGTTCTTATTCTGAATGGGTTTGAAATGAGGTTCTCAATCAATACCCTCAAACACCTAGATACACAAACAACATGAGCTTCTGCGACCGGTGGATTGTGGCCTCTTCCCAGACAGCCGGCAAAGCTGCCAAAAGGGCCCTAAATGGTCTCATAGTCTACACTATTTGCAATCTTTGAAAGGAAAGAAATAGACACATTTTTAGCATAAAAATCTTCCTTTTAGGACGATAGTTGATAAAATCTCGGAAGAGGTGAGGGGCTGGAGCGTGGGGCTCTTTGCTGCTACAATGTAATTCATTTTTGTTTTCCTAACCGTGGCTAGGTCCATGTACAGTTCTCTTCTTCTTAATTAAATGGCAGAGCGCCTACTCGTTTGTTCAAAAAAATAGTTATTACAATGAAAAGGTACTAATTTGTATGGTCTCAAATTTTTATCCGAGCATCAATTTGATCCTTAAGGCACAAAATTGGGTAAGATCGGTCCTTGTGGTTTGACACGGTACCATTTTAGTTCTCTGACCGATCGAGACCGCTTTTTTCGAGTGGTCTTTGCTAACATAGATACCGCCTCATTTTGGTTTTGTGCATGTGGTGTCGAATAAATGCCATGTTAGCGCTTACGTAGGCCAACGTAAATTAATATTAATATTTAACTAACATTTACAGTATATCATTGAATATTTATGTTGTAGCGAGGGAACACCCATCACGTACGAATTCAGAGTGGCCGAATCAAAGGAGCAACGGCCAAGAGGAACCTTCACTTCTCGTAGACGAATCAGAGGAGCGATGGCCCGAAGGAACCTTCGCCTCCCACAGGCAAGACAAAGGTGAACCAGAGGAGCGGCGGTCCGAAGGAACCTTCGCTTCTCGTAGGCGAGGTATAGAGGCGAACCAAGGGAAAATAGTGGTGTCAATGGTACCCTTGCTTTGGCTCGCGGGGACAAACATGCGAAGACCCCCGAAGGGAGCAAGCTACCTCGTAGAGCTGGTGAGAAGGAGCAGAGTTTCCTTGACAATCAAAAAGCTCGGGGACAGCCAGTATCGTGGACCCCACAAACGCCAGGATTCGTATCATCTGGTAGTATGATGTTAGAACGGATCGTAACAACCTACCCCCTGTAATTCCCCATGTAACCCCACTTTAACCAAGACTGTCAGGGCAGTTAAGTCATAACCTCGACCCCCGAGTGTTCGTCCTCTTTAGCCTTCGTTCCAGGAAGAAGGTGAAGGACCAAGAAGTCCTTTCCTAGAAAAGACTTCTTGGCCCCTACTTTTTCCATGGACGGGAGGGTAGCACAAGGGAATTATAAAAAAGGTCTCTCTACTATAAATAGAGAGCATCGTGCCAAGAAGGAGAGATCAAAATTCTAAAAGGCCAGTCTAGACACAATCTCTAAGTTCTGCTTCCCTTGAATTGTCTCGTGGGAGCCCTAGCCACTTCATTAATCAAACCCCAACCCCCCAGTCAGTTGTCTAGCTTGGACCAACGGCAATTTATAAAAAGTATTTGATTTCTAATCGCCTCTGACCCACATATCACACTAATTAAATATAGAAAAAGCCTACTTAATTAACTCCATGAACTATATAGCATATATATTCTACTAAACCTTGAACTAGAAATCAAGGTATTATATCCCCTGATGTTCAAAACCAGGGGCAAATAGTCCACTGTGAGCGGTTTTGGAGATGGTTTTGGCACGTCTCAGGTTGAGAAGGTAGCCACGTGGCAAAACAAAAATTTCTTATATCTTTTGTTTTAGAGCAGTGGCAAATTTCTTCAATGAAGAAAGTAATTTGAAAATAATGCACGTAGCCACAAACTTGTCGAGTGGGACACACTTAAAGAGTTCAAACTCCTTGAAAATGCATTGTATTTATGAGCATGCTAAACTGATATGGTCAGAAAGAATGGTAAGAACAACACCTAAGTGTGGAGGTATGACATTTATAGGGGCATCCTCTCAGCAGAGTGGATCAAAATTACCTGCCACTAACAGTTTTATGATAAACCTGCACAAGCATGAGGGCTTGATTTTGATAGACCATTCACGCAGGTGTTGTGCACCCACACTGCTTGAGCCCAAGCCTAGCTCGGTGAGCGAGGCCTTTGCCTATCATTCTCACAAGATGTAGTGGAGTGTAGCTCATCGCACTATTTCAGTTGGTGTTTTACATCTCTCCCTAGCAAGATGGTACTAAAAGATTTCCACCCTCTCTATATATTGGTTTTTAAAATTTATCAGAAATTATTACTCTCATATATATGGGCTAAAGCCTATCTATTCTAGCATGACTACCATGCACGACATACTATCTCTCAATAATGTATAGTAAAAGAACTATAGTTTTGTATCCCACATGTTTTTTCTCGGTGATTATGAACCGGAGGGCCTTCGGCGTAGTGGCTTGCACGCGACCCGTCTGAGAACGTAGCACAGGGAGTGCGCATGGGCATCTCAGCTAGCATTCTAGCAATTACACGATAACAGCAGCTATGGTGAAAGAGGTTGATGACCAGTTAAATGAGACAAAGAACAAGTTTAAACAAAAATAATAATAAAGAACGTGCTCAATAACGGTACTTGCTTTACATGTGAAAGAGACAGAGAGCCTTACCATCTAACTACTTGTATTACATGTGAAAGCAAAATAACGGTACTTGCTTTGGCCGCCAGACAATACATTTTTCGATAGTACGGATGAATATTGAATATGCACAGTGTTGTGGGTACTTGGTGTCCAACTAACATGACATGGATATATATGCGTGCCACCGAAAAAATAGAAAACGATACGCATGCCACATCATTAATTGTTGACAGTGCCGCACGATAACGTTGCCCGTGATAATTAAACTTTGAGAAATGACAAAAATATCATTGGCCATATATATTTACGACATTGTCAACTACTCCATAGTTTGGCACGGAAGGGCATTTTTGTTAAAAGTTTTGGTGGAAAAAAAGGGAAAGCAACTCAGGTGTCATTAATTTTCCAACAATTTGTGCGTGTGAGCATGTACAATGATACTCGTCAGCGGTCTCTAAACCATCTATAAGGTTTGCCATGTAGAATAGATAATGATGTGGAGGAAAGAGGGTGCGCATAGAGAGTTGAGCCGTCTTCAATGCAAAAGATGACTTACACGCGAATTAAGAAATCTTGTGTGTGATTAAGTGTCATGAAAAAATGTGTAGTTGTTTCTAAATCATCTCTACCATTGTATGGGTTGTCTTTAAGTCATCTCTATATATAAGTGACATGGCAGTGATTAGAGATGGTTGTTGTCTCGATCATTGCACATGCTCTTACTCGATGGTGGCACGATCGATGCTAGACGATTTTATGTAGCAGCAAATTAGCTTATTAGACTTGCCGATTAACCCATAATTAAATGGCTCGAACGGCCAGATAGCTATCAGAAGTACGTCCTTTAGGAAACAAGGGCGATCTGGATGGCTCATTGCAACCACTAACCACTTGGTTTCGCGATCCAAGCATTTCTTCTCTTAAATACGCGTAGTACGCACCGCTGACAAATGAACGTTTTCGTCAACTCGTTTGTCTAATACCAGCTGAGGATGCTTTCTGATCATCGAGTCCCTGTCTTGGATTAATGCAGCGCGCTGGGATGTGCTTCCCTTCCATACTTATCCCGCAGAATAATCTCGCGGCTAACTAACTGCTCGCTCCGTTCTAAACTAGCGGTCATTTTAAACATGTTATAAGTTAAGTTTTTAAAACATCATCTACAAAAATCTTTTAAACTACTACCTCCGATCATAAAAATAAGTCGCCGTTGACTTTTGGACACACCTTTAACCACTCGTCTTATTCAAAAAATTTAGTGCAAACATATGTAAATATAAATCATGTTTAAAGTACCTTTAATAATAAAACAAATGACAACAAAATAAATGATAACTTAAGTAGTTTTTTGAATAAGACGAATGGTTAAAGGCGTGTCGAAAAGTCAACGGCGACATGTTTTTACACTACAAGATAGCATGCTAGCGCTAGCTGTAATACCGCTTGCAGTAGTCTTTTTAAAAGCTTCTCTACCGCTGGGAAAGCCGATATCTACTGCTTTCCGTTCGGCTGCTTCTAAAAGTATTCCAAGCGGTAGATACAATAGAAGCAGTACATCCGCTTGAAGAAATTAATTGAGAGCGACAGTACCGCTTGGAATATTCAAATTTTCTGCGGCACTACGTCTGCCTTAAATACAATTCGAAGCTGTACCAACACTTCCATCTATCATAATAGGCATTTGGGAAACAATAAAACCAGACTAAGAAGTACCGCTTGCAAAAGTATTTGCATTAGCATAATCAGTATACCATGATAATGATCTGGTCAAAATATTACAAGTGAAACAGTTGATTATTGCATCCATAATATCAAGTCAACTCGAAGCATAATTTTCATTCTATTAAATATGGTCAGATAGCAATATGACCATATATCACCAAAACGTGTCACTGCATAAGTATTCTCACATGCATTCTCACTATATATAACCAAACTATATATAGGAGTGCAAGGTTTTGCCTTTTCGATCATAGACATACACATTTTTACACCAAAAGAATGAAAGGTCATGCCTTCCCACAATCATGCATATCTGTACACCAAAAGAATGCCCACTAACTAAGGCAATAAACTTCCTAACTACTTAGTAACAAAGTCTGAAATTTCTGGATTTATAGATTTAGCTCTTCTCGAAGCTTTAGCTCTCTCTCCTCATCCTTTCTCCTGGAGAAAAAATAAAGCCATATCAAAATTAATGGGTATGCATAGCTTGTCTCACATGTTCAAACAAACACATATTCCATAAAAATAATTGCCAGCTAGAGTGATATTTAAATACCAGAAACTTGATTCCTTTCTGCCTGAGTTGAACCTCCCACACAAGCAACATCATCCTCCATCTACAAAAAACCATGTATTTTTGTTTGATTTATGTGACATGGCTAAAGAAATGGATATTAAACATGGATTACCCTTTTATATGGCCTTTGGTATGACCAATTTCTGTAAGGTTATTATAGCGTCTTGGTAATGTAGCATTCTTTTTCAGTACATAGTCCACAAGAACTTCACAATACTGAAGCCCAAGTGGAGCACCACCAACAATAGCAGCTCGACTTGTTCTTTTGATGGTGGCCTTAGCCACTGGAACATATGGACCAGCAACCGAGTACAAAATGACATTCTGTCCATACTAAAAGTTTAATCTAAGTTAGCAAAGTATAAGCATGTAATTTTGGTTAAAATAAATGTGAAGTGAATAAATACCTCACGGTTATTAGGTTCATTCATCCATTGCTTATGCATGTTGTCTCACTACTGTAAATTAAAAACCAAAACAAAAAACAAAGTTAACACATACAAATGCAGAGCACATATCCACAATGTTATCTAGCACCATACTGACAACACATAACTAGTTAAATAAATACGACAGAACCAGATCATAAAACAAAGAAGAATACTACTTACCAAAACAACCAAATCTTCAAGGTGCGGATGCTTTGTTCCCTAAAAGCTCTCCAGCAGCGCCCCCTAAAAGCAATCCAGCAGCGCCCAAAACAACCAGCACTTGCGGCGGGCCGTCACTTGCAAGGCTGCGCCAAATCCCGAACGTGGATGGAGCAGTATTGCGCCTGCTAGCTTTGATGTACAGGACACCAAGTCCCCCACTTCTTGGAGCCTCGTGAGCCGGCGAGGCGATGTCCTCCGGACCAGCACCCCCGCGTCGCTCTACCAGCACCCCAGTGCCCCGTCGCTGGACTTGGATCAAATCGGTCGATCTCAAGTACCAGCACGGCAGCACCCCAATGCCGCGTCGTTGGACCTGGATCAAATCGGTCGACCCCAGCACCCCTCCCCCTCCGTGCGCTGGGTGCCCGCCGAGCGCCGCGCAACAGCTATGCCTTGTAGCCCTCCGATGCAGGTGAGCCCCTGCTCCTCCTCGTCCTCTCCCAGGTGGTTCCTGGAGGTTGGTGGTTGGGCTGCACCGGGGGGAATCTCCGATGCAGGTTGTCTCGTCTCCGCCCCCGTTGGGCCGGCGCTCCAGCTCCCTGCACAGCCGCAAATAAACCTAGCTGACTCTCATTGGGGATTTCATCGTGTGTTTTTTTTCACGAGTACGCGCGGACGCGCCCAATTTTTTGGCATACCCGCCAAAAGATATGCAAAGCGGTAGTTCTGCATTGAATAGCTTTCTATAGCGCTACCTTCGTTTCCTAATAAATAGCTTTTTTGAAGCACAACGACATCTTAGATACATAACTTTAGAAGTGCTACTATCTCCGGTCATAAAAACAAGTCGCCGTTGACTTTTGGACACACCTTTAACCATTCGTCTTATTTAAAAATTTAGTGCAAACATATGTAACTATAAATCATGTTTAAAGTACCTTTAATAATAAAATAAATGACAACAAAATAAATGATAACTTAAGTATTTTTTGAATAAGACGAATGGTCAAATGCGTGTCGAAAAGTCAACGGCGACTTGTTTTTATGATCGGAGAGAGTATTTAAATTGAGTATATAATTAATAATCATACGATAGATTCGTCTTAAAAATAACTTTTTAATATTTATTATAATTTAATTGTATTTTATAATAAAGTATAATAACATTTATTTGTCAAAGTTACATTTTGAAAACTGTATCAATGTTCAAAATGGGTACTATTTTAGAACGGAGGAAGTAGTAATGTGGCCACATAAAAAATTGATGTTAATGGCATCATATATGGGTAATACCATAATTTTGATACGCCGGTGTGAAATCTTAAGGGAGAAAAAATGATACATCTTTTCTTTTCTCGTGCGCATGCATTCTGTTTCTGCTTAATTTCCTTTTATTTGATGAAGAATTAGATGTGATCATACTGGTCCTTCTACCGGTTTTGCCTTCTAATTTTTATAATAATAATAATAATTTTACATACACATCATTTCAACCTTGCGGTTTTTCAGTTGTCAGTCTTGTTTTCACAACTGCATATATATATTGTATGCACATCATTTTCATATTTAATTGCAGTTAAGTGGTTAATCTTTCTTTTCACAAAGGACACATGCATGTGCCAGCTCAAGACTAAATGAAGCATGTGTGCAGAACTCTACAAATTTAATGGAAGATACATTTATCGGTTTGGGTGATGCTCTTTACACCATGGTCGACAATCCAGAATCAATTCACTACTTCTGAACAGCCCTTGCATACCATGTCAACAATGTTGGTTTGCTCAAAACCGGTAGTGAGAGGTTTTTAAACCTCACAACCGAAGCAATGGTCGAGGGACTAAGAATTGACAATGATAGGACTTATCACTACAAGTTCTATCCTTCAACCGGCATAATCGATACATCGCTACCGATTTATGTTCTCAGCAGGTAGTGATCCTCTTGCGTTGGTCATACACTACAGGAAAGCACAGTAATTTCGTCGGCCAAAAACCGACGAAATTAGGGGAAAACCAACGAAATTAAGCCGACGAAATGTGCTAGACGAAATTAAATGCCTTTTCAACAGTTGCCGACGAAATTACAGTATGTTCGTCGGTTTCGTAGGCCGACGAAATTAAAAAACCGACGCACCGCATGGGCGACGGAAAGCTGACGTGGCACTTAATTTCGTCGGTTTTGGCCGACGAAATTACATGCCACGCCAGCAAAAAATAGCAGCGCTCGGTTTGCTCTGGATGACGTGGCTATTAATTTCGTCGGCCAAAACCGTTAATTTAGGCCGACGAAATTACAATTTTTTTTACAAAAAAATACAGGGTTCTATATAAATTCATTTAAAAATCATAGAAAATCCAGAAAAATCATAGAAAAATCACAGATATTCCTATCATCGCAAACTTGTACCCAACATCACATGGCCATCCACCACAAGATGCATAAGAGTATATACATACATATAATTAATACATAAGTCCATCCACAAAATTCACAAAAATTCACAAAAAATCACAGAAAATTCACAGAAAATTCATAGATATTCATGTTATCACAAACTTGTAACCAACATCACATGACCATCCAACACAAGATGCATAGGAGCACATAGATAGAATTAATAGGGGAAATATTTCCAAGCAATGAACTAACTAAGAGAAAAACTAATAAAGATCTAATGTTCAATAGCTAAATGATACAATCAGCAATAAGAGTCAATGTCTGCATAATCCCTTAATAATTTTAAAGATAATTTGATCATCGGTTCAGCTAGTTTTTATCAGCTCAATAATTTGATTGCTTACAAAATGTCCAAGTTAAAAATTTGAAGATGTTCTCAGCTAGATAACTTATTGTATTCCATAAGTACATGATGGGTATTTTAGGAGCAGATCACATGAAGTGAAAATTTTTGCATTGAAATATTTTGTGTTGTAACTAACGAAACATACGATGTCGTACAATAACCTATAACTTATTCGGAAAACACCCCATTTAGTAGCGTTCGTCGCATTAGATGCTCTGAAAATTTTTATATTTTCACTGATGATATTATTTGATACATAAAAGTAAACGAAATGTATATGAACAACAGCATTTTTTTTATTTTTACAAATCAAAATATGTTGGGTTGACCGTTGAGTGGTACAAAGGGTAAAACCCTCGAGACAGGAAACTCTCTCGACGACTTCGAGGAAAACCGTCGAGACAGAGCGGTTCTCTCGAGTGTAGTCAAACGAAACCGCTTAGTCGAGATAGCTAACCAATGATCAGCCGTTGATAGAAAAGTGCACTTCTCGCGATGGTCTAATTTTAGCCGTTGAGAGAGGTCTTCCTGCAAAGACCGAACCATCCCCATCTGTCTCGACGGTTAACTTAGAACCGTCGAGAGAGATTATATTTGTGAGGTTGTCTCGACGGCTTTGTCGCGACCGTCGAGAATAATGCTTTATTAACCTTATCTTGCTGGGGACTCAGGCACATCTGTGCCTAAGACCCACGCGCTGAGCGGCCTCCTGCACCACTGCCGCCATGCCGCCCGAGCTACCGCTGCGTCTCCCACGCCTAGACCTGTTCATGGGCGGCCCGGCCCAGTGAGCCCGGCCTGATCTGGCCCGAAAAAGCCCGGCCCGGCCCGACCGGTGCATCGGGCCAAGCTCGGGCCCCGGTCTGAAGCCCGGTCGTTGGGCCGGGCCGGGCTTGGGCCCGAGGAAAACGCGCGGTAAGCCGTGGACTGTCCAGGCTTTGGGCCCGAAACCAAAGCCCGAAGCGTCGTGCCGGGCCGGGCTCGGGCTTGGTCCCATGGGACCGGGCTTTTCCAAGCCCGGCCCGAAACCCGGCCCGGCCCGGCCAATGATCAGGTCTACCCGCGCCGCCCCGCTCTCGCCTGCGCTGCCAGTCGCCGCCTACCTCCATGTCCTCCACGCAGCACCCCCCCGCGCCGCCGCCGACCCCTCGCTCCCCCTCCGCACTGCACAACCGCCGCCTCCCCCTCCCTCTCCACCGCCAAACCCTCCCCTCCCCTCCCTACTTTTCATATCTAATGCCGTCCCCATCGTTGATCATCGACGTACGAGTAATCGATTCCTCTTTTTTTCGTATGTGCTGTGTAGTGTCGACGACCATGCATGATTAGTCAACACTAGTATAGGTTTTAGCTACTAACTCATCAAGTAAATTAGGAAAATAATAAATAAAATAAAAGTTTTGTAAATAATTGATTATTTATTGTTTAGTAATTACTAACTAGTAATTAATAATTATATTTTGGATTGATTGTTTATTGTTTATTTATTCTTAAATGTTATTTATTACAGTACATGTTTTTTGGTTTGGTAATATATTAGGCTTAATAATAACATGTCGGCATTAGTCTTTTATAGTTGTCAGCTAGCTGTATGTCACCCATTTGGAAACAACACAACTCGTATGGAACATGAATGGTGATTCGTTGTGTTTTCATACGAGATGTGATAAGCGTTTCTAAATTGTCCAATGAGCTGCCGTCTATGGGCGTTCAGTGGACAGCCTACGAATGACCGATCGAGCACAATTCATTGCAGCACTGGCGGGTTCGAAACGAGATTACGAATGATAGTCTAGGGACGAAGTTCTCAGAGGTATGCAGTATCTCACCGTTTGGCCAGATTGGGCCTTGAACATCTTGGATGCCTGGAAGGCCTAGGCCAACCACTAGGCCAGTCAGGATTTCTGTCAAATGTCTGTGACAGCCAAGAAGAACTGTGTTGCTAAAGGGAGCAGGACTACCATCGGAAAGATGTCCTTCGCCCAGCTTAGGAAGAAAATTGGTATTTTTTCCCTATTTGCAGCTTTGTTTTTGGCACTAAAATCATATTTTCTTTACTTGTACGCTGCAGGCCATCACGACCGGGTAGCTGCCTCCATGGCTGCAAGTGTTCCGGAGGGCCACTCCTAGCAAAACAAGGATGGTTCCATGGGGCTGTGGACCCCGATGCTGCGCAGCGAGAGGTACGAACAATGTTGATACCGAGTTTTGACCCAATTTACTATTCAACCATTCATGCCCAATGTACACTTCGATGTAGGCACACTACAAGGAGGCTTACGCTGAGAAGCACGGGCAAGAGAAGAACCCAGTGGAGGAGCTGCTTGACCCCGTGCTCATCCACCAAACTATGGGTGGGAAGGCTCACGAGAGGCTAGCGATCGGCCAGGACCATCTGAGGTAGGCTTTGGTCATATTTACAAGTCAACTCGGTTAAAAATTTATAACTACTAACAACACTTTGTTATAGGTCCGATGCAAGAGAGCTTGAGGACGGCGGAGCCTCGAACCAGCAACTTCGCCGGTAGCCAATGCCTGCGACGCGTGCTGCTAGCCAGGTAGGAGTTTCATTGATAGTTCAAAACACAATAGGCACTGAAACCTTTTTAATCATTTGACCTATCAGTACATATTTGAGCCACCAACCAGCACTAATGTTAGGCACGTAACGCTCCATCTGCCCTTTTACTACCAGTTTGAGGCACCAAAGGGAGGAGGAAGAAGAATTGCAAGGGAAGAGGAGACTCGCTAGCAGAAAGATTTCACAGAGAAGTTATCCCGTGCTTTATAGCGATAGAGGGAGGCAAACCGGCGCCTCCCCGCCAACGGCAAGAAAGTCGAAGAGAAACCGCTCACCATGGGCCCGAAAACCTCAAACCAGGTCTTCCCACCACACTTGGGGCTCGAGGGCTAGCTGTTGGTGAAAACTGACCGGCCCGTACGAAACGTTCCCATCCTTTTATTCGACCCAAGAAAGGGCCCGCATGAGTTTCCAAAGCTTGCGGTTGGGTTTCATGGCTCGGGCCCTAGCTGCCAAGCTCAGGGCAGGGGCGCCAAGGCGTGCTGTACCACGACGCATGTGCAACCACATTGGTTACCGCATATCGTCACCCAAGTCAAACTTAGATGCGTTACCAAGGCACTCTTGCCGCAACCAACCCCATCATATCGAAGGTCAGCCATCTCCGCCGCCCGCCAATGAAAGGACGTGGGCCCCCACTACGAATTGATATCCGCACTCTATTACCCAATGGTCTGAATGACATATTTTATTGGTCAAAGGAAGACGCGTGTTTATCCAGCAAACAATAGAGCAGCCTATTAAAGGAGGGGAGCCGAAACGAAGAACACACAAACCCAAGAAACGAGAGAGAACAACAGCGTGGCAATAGGGCTATAACAGGGGCATAAGCACTAGCATAGGAATCTCTAGTTCTGGAAGGTAGCTCTTCCTCTCGCCTAGCCACTTTAGGAACACGCATAGCGCTCAGAGCGTTTATTGTACTAGAGCTCGAGCTTTCCTAAGCTCGGTCCCCTCCTTTTGTACTTATTTCAGCTCAGCAATGAACAAAAGCTGGAAGTAGGGTTATTATCCTATAGTGGAGGCCTGAACCAGGGTAAAAAGCACTCGTGTCGTCATTCTCTAACCCAACCTCACCTTGAAAGACCCCTAACTGGGCGTGGGGAAGGGACATTGTTGGGCCTCACACCAACTTATAAGCTCGGCTTGTGGAGCCCGTCTCTTAGCCGCCAACAAGTCTATAACCATATGAGCAACCTTAAGACATCATGGATCAGCAACAAGAAGAAGGGTTAAGGAAATAAACTAGTTACAAAAAAACACAAAAGAAACATGATCAAACACATGAACTAGACAATAACTTGGATGAACATTTGGTGGATTCTATTTCTTTGGTTTGGGGATATTACAAACAACACCAAAGTGGAAAAAGAAATCACAAGTGCACCACAAACATTCTCAAAGTTTAGTCTCAACTAGCACACAAATGACCTTAAGTGGCAAGGTGAGAAGGATCCCATTCCCTCCTTATATAGCCTAAAGTGGGATGGCTTCAAAAGCCACCTTCTCCCTCCACTTTTGGATTACACATGGATGGTTGAGATTTGTTCACTCTTTGCAACCCACCACCACAACAATATGCCTCGCTAATTCCCCGGAATATGCCTCGCATATCCCGATACAAGCACCTCTTGGGCCTACACACCGGATGCAACCAGTTCTGACTTAGCCGCTAAGTTTTAATTGCCCTTGACCACCTGCCGATCCTAAGATCGTCATAACGGCTAATCCGTTATCCACATTATCACCACCATCTTCATGATCTCCAAGTCTAACTCCGACCGTCCCACACAACTTCCTTGTCGTTTTGCACCTTTGAACCGTCAGATCGCGTCCTGACACGTTACCGACCACAGTCTAGCTTGACCTATATCACAAATATTAGTCCATCCAAAACAACTTAGCTTAATCACTAGCATAATTAGTCCATAGTCATCCATAAACAAGTCTCATGCGCAAATCACAAAGATATTGTATAGACAACCGTACAAAACCACTCAACCCAAGCTAAAACAGCTCTACTAGACTCCATCCAAACAAGGAAGCCAAACTAGGTACATCAACAATCAAACCTAGTTCGATGAACCCAAAACCACATAGTCACGCGAGCAAGTCTCTGGGCGACCACACCGGATCTGGTTTGGCGGTAGGGCTGAAAAAAAACAATGGCTTGTTGGACGGCACAGGCTCGACAAGCTTGGGTCGGCTCGCATCGATCATTTTCGAGCCCGGAGACGAGCCTACATAAGCAGCTGGTGAATTAGCCGAGTCTGCTCGGCTCAACACCCGAGCGGCTCGGCGAGCCAATGCAGCTCGGCCTCGAGTCCCAGCCTGCTAGCCACGTAGCCACCCAAGTGGCCAGGCCCATCTCTAGTGGCCTAGCTCGGCTAAGTCCGCTACTTGGCTGATGCCTCATGGCTGCAGCCTACATCCCAAATCCCCTCTCGATTCCCCGTCACCCTAGCCAGGCCCACAGCCCGACCGTCTTGCCCCAAAGCGGTTGCGCCCTGCTCCTATGCACCCTTGCAAGCCTTCGCCTACCCCTGTGTCCGCGCGCCAGTCCACCTTGACGACTACCTCCTCCTCCCCACCATCTCCAGCGGATGATCTCCACCTCGACGATCTCCACGCCCTCGCTGTGGGCCTCCTCATCGAGAACCGCCCGCACGGCCGCGCTTTTGCTGCTTTGGGCTCGAATTTTGTTTTTGTTTGTTGAATCGAATGCAAAGGCATACGCTCATGATATAAAAAGATAAAAAAAATTAATTTTGAATAAAGTAACCTTCGCCACATTGAAATGATCAAATAAGGTCAATTGAAAAGGAAAATGCCATATTTAACAAAATAGAGTGAATCCACAAGAACAAAAAAAATACAAAAACCAAAAGAATCAAGTGCACACAAAAAATAGAACTAACAAACCAAAAATCAAAAATTCCATAAGGAAAAACAGAAATTCCATAACCATAAATGTGGAATTTTCATGTTGACTAAGTGGAAAAAAATGCATCTCTTGCTTGGGCATCACCATATGTTCAAAGATGCCGATATCTCGTGTCCACACATTCCCCTCTTCAAATTTGAATTTATTAGTAAAAAGAGCAAAGTTTCACTATGAAAGAACCTTTTTTCCACATTTCACAAAACTGGAAAAACATACTAGACAAACTGGAATAAATAGTCGATGACATGCTGCACACATGAAAAGAAGAGGGATTTTGCAAATATAGAATACAGATGATGGAACCAATGGGAAACTGCAAAATACATATCATAGAAGCAACAATCACTGACATCTCGAGGTCGCCTGAACATTTTCTCTAGGGCTAAGCCCTCGAAACCTGGCCAGAATGGACGCGCGGCTAACAACGCGTCGCCCTCGTGCGCCTTCTCTCGAGGGCTAGCCCTCGAGAGATACCTCCTTTTCACGAGGGCCAACTATGGGCCCTCGATATTTTTTCTGGCTCTCGAGATTCTGGCCGATTCTTGTAGTGATAAATTTACTAGAACAAACAGTGCACGTAGCACACAACAGCACACACAACAGGTCATCGTGTGATTTTTTCCACCATCACAACACGTTTTTGTAGTGAAAGAAAATGTGGCAAAATTATTCAAACTCGCTGCAACAAAAAAGCGTCTACGCAAATTCAGTAATTGTAGGGGAAAAAGACTAGTAAAAATGAAAAAAATAGCCAAACCGATATTTTTTACTCTCATACAAACTGTAACGCTGGTGAATTAATCCGATATTTTCACTAATTGAGTGCTAACTACTGGATTAATCCAGACGCATGAGCGGTCGCCACTGTTTCACTAATTGAGTGCGCTAACTACGGTCCGTGCTAACTACTGGATTAATCCAGCATGCATGCCATGACCCACGATCGAACGGCCGACCGCGGCGCCCGCGCGTTTGGCCGGCGCGCAGGCGCCTGCGAAATAGCGTCGCTGATATCTATATACATACGTACATTTGATGTTTCATGTTTGTCTGATTGGCATCTCTTTTAAATGGTTAGATTTTCTTTTTTTAACTTATGATGAATTTCAACAAAATAAGCTTGGATTCACTCCAAAATTTCTAGGGCGTCAGGCTTGTTACATCTATACCTCTATTGCATCCTCACTGGGTATCGAGGTATATAATTCGTTTTTACAGGAAGATAGATGAGCACGCACACCTGTGGCGCGCGGAGGCTGCGAAACGCGCGCATGGGCGGGAAAGCTCAGACAGCGAGACTTGGAAACAAGCGTGGATAGGTAAGGCGGCCGGGAAAGCTGGGTGCAGCATTGGGGAAAATACGGCGCAAAAAGAGGGGCCTGCGGGATTCGAACTGTGGCCCCCAAAAAAAACATTTTATACATAAAGAACTAATGGACGGCAAGATCTGACTGGTGCACGCGATCGGACGGCCGTGGACAACACGTCGCACCGCACAAGGGCGCTGGGCGGGGAGGGCAGCCACGTGTCAGCCTAGCGACTGTCCCAACTGGGTTTGTACATCTTCACAAATTAATAAATACGTGCTCCTAAACTGTAGTTCTATATTTTAAAGGCTTTTTATTTCTATTATTTGCTAATTGATATCGGGAAATTTAACATTTGTAATGCTTAAATACATCTATGGACCCTTGCTATAAAATTTTGATTGCATTTTTAAAACATGTAAACTTCTGGATTTGTTTACGCTGCTAGACCAAATTTCTCCCACTTGATCCCCTCTCTCTCTATTCTTTCTAAAATTCATGTTTTGGGGGCTTAAAGTTTTAAAATTAAATGTCAAAAAAATGAATTTTGGGAAAAAAAATTAAGGGATTTTGAAAGATATCAAAATTTTCGTTTGAATTCGTGTTGGCAGTTTGGGGGAAAATAATTGAAGAACGGTAAGTTTCGCAAAAAATAACTAAGCAAATTATACAATACAAAAAAACATGGAAGCTAAATTTAGGATTTTTTGTCGACATTCGAAAAAACTAAAAGCGAATATAACAAATTCTTAAATTGAAAGAACTATAAAGGTTTGCTATTTCTGAAATTCATTTAATTTTAGATTCGAGCGCGGACATGCGAACGTACTCGTACGCGTGTCTTGCACGTGTACCGCCGCGTATAGCTACTGCACAAGCGAACTCGTACGCGCGTGCTGCGCGTGTACAGCCGCGTAAAGCTAGCGCGTTTACAGCCGCGTGCATGTACTGCGCGAGCGAACTCGCGAGCCAAAAAAACGCCCAAGGAAATGGTGGAGCGGGGGATCGAGCTGTTGTCTCCTAAGCGAGACCTCGCCCATCTAGCCAAGGTGCCAAACGACGCGCCGTGCTACTCAAGTGGGCAGACAAATGTTTTCAAAGGTTGGTTTAATATGGATGGCTAGATTTGATTCAAAGGAGTCATCGGACGGCTCGCAAGGCGTCGGGCGGGGAGGCCAACCACGTGGCAAGCCACCGAAGCTCGTGTTCGGCTTTGTACTATTTAATTTAATACAGGAAATTCCACTGAGAAAAATCTTTCTTGTGACAACAATTTTAGGTTCTGCACATGGAATGACATCGGTTCTCTTTTGTGCTTAATTATTCAAGTTCTGCTGCTACAATCATCTGCAAATAAAATTCTTAGATGAGAGTACAAGACAATGAACGATCTGTCAGTTGCCAAGTGTCGCGACCCCGGCTTCACCAGGATCCACTCATGATCGATTGCTAGTCCCAGAGATTAATGCTAGCAACTCATGAGCGACAATTATCGAACATCATCGCACAATCACATTTAACTATGAAAATAACATATTAATGCAAAACTAATTGTAGCACAACCACTTATTACAATAGTTTGATCATGACCAAATAATATAGTTTAGATAGCGGAAATCCAAATAATGCAGCGGAATAAAGACATGACGATGCTCTTATCGAACCCTTGAACGACAACTAATCTTGATCAAAATCCGGCACAGAATCCTCCTTATCCTGTAGGCAAACCGGAACCGAGTCTTTTTATGAATACAAATATATCTGTGGTTTGTATAGTGAGTATACGGCTACCCAGTAAGAATCCTTATAATGATTGTAAAGATATAAACAAGGACATGATGGCTACTTTGCATAAACACCTATTCTAGTCAAATTAATTAAAATGTTGTAAAAACATTTGTTGAACAATTAATAATGATAAGATTCCTAAAGAAAAAACACAGAGCTCGGCTTCCAAAGCCTCTCTGAAAAACTGCACAAGCCTCGAATAACTCAACAAAACCAACCCATCAGGTTATTAATTAACACATGAGACTGTCATGTATGACCCTCCCCTCCCATGACCGTGGGAACGACTATCATGATAGTTTTAACTCTGCAGAGTGTAACACATTTTACCCATAAGCCTAGTGGTACTTTTATGTCTTAGCTCTTCATTTGGAGTCCAGACCAAGTAACGATACAAGGCGATTCATCAGTTCTTTCTGTTAACACCGATACCCTCTGTAAGGTTTCGACATCTCGGGTCCCCCACTTGAGCCAACGGACCGCAGCCCGGTCTTTTCAAAGTAAAGTGTGTTGACAGTTTTTCCTAACTACTAAATCAGGACTAGCACATGTTGACCGACATGCTAGAGCTAGCACTTATGGTTGCGCTTGTATATTTGGCCAGATAAGCACACGTCAAGCGTCCTTAGACCAAGGTGACTACCTCCACCACCATCCTCATTCCACAAACCATCCGACTTTCCACCTTTAGTCAACACACCCCACGGAGGTTTTAGTTGATTAGGTATATAATTAAAGTAACTCAACATCTCCAATCATACCAAGTCACAGGAGTGATTAAATGAATAACCTAATAACTAATAACCCACGAGCACTAGCATCTATGCACAAGGATAGGCTAGAAAAATAACTAAGGCATCAATAAATGACTAAATTCACATGGTAGATGACTCAGTATGAATAAATAGGATTCTAACCCTTCCCGTCATTTTATGCATGAGAAAAGTAAATAAAACAATTACGGGTGAGTTTTGCAAAATAGGAGAGCAAGATGCAATCTATCTTGCCTTGATAGTACTCCAGGTCTTGCGAACCTCCTTCCAAATGCTCCTGAAAAAGTCTCGAACAGCGTGAACACAGACAATCTACACGTAGATGCAAATGTATAAGAACAAAAAAATTATCAACAAAACATATAACGCAATAAAATATATAACATTCTAGGCTATTTATGAGATTTAATGGCTATGGAATTATCCAATTTGAAGTTCGGATGCTCCCTAAATAATTCTTGAAAGTTTGAAGAAAATCAAAAAAGACAGAAATTAATAAACCGGTTTACCAGGAGAAAACCGGCCGATCGGACCGGCCCACGCAGTTTTCCCGGCGGCAGCAGCGCAGCGCACGCGAGGGGGGCATGTCACGGCCTGTGGTTGGCGGCGCTGCACAGGACCGATGCGGCGGCGACACGTGGCGCACGGCGGCAGCACGGGGCAGGAACGGGCGTGACGCATGGCGGCGGCGAGGTCCGACGCGTGGCGGCGCAAGGCGAGGCGTGCGCGGCGTGGGCGCAGGCCGAAGGCTGCGGTAGAGGAGAACGTATGTTGCGCGGGGACAGGCGGCAGCAAATCCGGGGCGGGCGCGGTTGGCGAGGCGACCGATGGCGACAGTGGCACGGCGGTGCAACCCAACTCCGGCGAGTGGTTTCTCCCCCATTTCTTGGCCAAAACAAGCGATCCATATATGCATCTGGACCGTCTTGACGAGCTCTACACAATGGAGGTATCTACACTAGAGTTTGGGCATGGCATAGAGAGATATACATCAAAAACTACTTCGGGGCTATGGTTCTCGACGGCTAGGGTTTGTATCTGGGGTTTGCACGAGTTGAGGAGTTGAGGGGGGTCTTGGGGTGTATTTATACTGTGGTGGTCGACCTAGGTCAGGCCCTTAGTGGGTAGAATTTGAATTGGGCTCAAATTCTAATCCGAGTAGGTTTAGTACTCCCCCAAATTGGGAATTTTTACAAATCCGTGAACTTTGACTTGGGCTTCTGGCTTGAGACAGGTTTGGGCCCCTAGAATCTATCCTCAAAGTTTGGGCTTGGTTCCAACATGTTTGCTCATCATTTCATGGGTTTGACGAGCTCTCGGCAGAACAGCAACACTCTACGAAATAACGAGCTAACCACGGGCTTTGGACTTGAAATATGGAGGGTGGCTAAATGTTGGATTCTATGATTTATGGAATTTTTTTAGAATTTGTCTAAAAGGTTTTCTAGGGTTTTGACTTAAACCTAATTTAAAATAGTTTCAATTAGGGTTTTGTATATAACCATTCCAGTTTATTTTAGTTTTGGGGTTTTGAAAATAAAAGTGGCATACGACAAAATAGAGGATGTCACACCAAACTTGGTGGCATGCCGAGCCGGCTCGCAAGTTGAGCCAGCGTTCTAGCTCGCTAGAATAGCCTCGGCTTCTAGCCGATCCCGAACGAGCCAAGTCGATCGTGGCTCGTTTCCACCCCTATTTGGCGGCCATTGGACTCGGTCTAGTGGACTTTTGGCAGCACACTCAAAGGCACGTTGCAAACATAATTTAAATCCAACTTTTAAAATCAATTTTAACCATCAAACCCGTCATCAATACTCTTTTGTGTTGAGTGGACCTTGAACCTTTTGATGGCCATGTGAATGTGGCAGGTCCAATGGAACAACACCAGGTGTTGATATCTGGGGAAGCTACAGCTAGATCGGAGCGGGTTCTAACATCATTTTTATAACTATATCCGTGTACTAGGAAGTACTATTGTGGCCGATCAGCACGGTTGGAAAATATATACCAAACCAAGTATACAGAAACATTAAGCACCATATGGATACACAATAAATACTTATATCGGTTTACTTACTACTGATATACAACACGCAAAACATTCAATTTTCCTTTACCTGGACTCGACAGCGCAAATCCGGCCCAGCACAATTTTTCTAGATCCGCCACTGGTTCACGGGATACTGATGGATGGAATCAGCCCACGGCGCCCCAATACTGTCGTTGCTGGCCGGCCTGATGCACTCCCACACCATGCTGTTACACTTGAACCCGGACCCGAACCCGATCATCCACACCCGGTCGCCCTTCCGCATCCGACGCTTGGCCTCGATGTACGCCAGCTCGTACCACAGCGAGCTGCTCGACGTGTTCCCGAACCGGTGCAGCGTCATGCGCGACGGCTCCACGTTCTCGTCGGAGAGGCGGAGGCTACTCTGCACCGCGTCGATGACGGCGCGGCCGCCGGCGTGGATGCAGAAGTGCTCGAACGCCGTGCGGAAGTCCGGGACGTACAGCTTGATCTTCCGGTTCAGCGCCTTCCGCACGAGGTAAGAGAGCGCGAAGAGCAGCTTCTCCGACGCCGGCAGCACGAGCGACCCCGTGGTGGCGATGTTGGCCTTGAGCGTCTCGCCGGCGACGGCGACGAGGTCCCTGGACAGGTTCACCCCCGTCTTGCCCTCGTCGTCCTCCTCCTGGTACGCGCACCGGTAGGCCTTGTCCTCCGACGCCGTGAGCGTCCGCACGACGTGCGCGAGCCGGAAACGGGAGCGCGGCGACCTCGCCGTCGACAGCAGCACCGCCGCCGCGCCCATGCGGAACAGCACCATGGGCAGCAGCATCGCCGGGTTGCTCCCCGTGTAGTGGTCGATGGAGGTGGTCTCCGTCGACACCACCAGCGCGTGCGCGCCCCGGCGCGCCGCCTGCAGGAGGTTGCCCGCCACCTCCACGGCGATGAGCCCCGCGCTGCACCCCATGCCTGAGACGTGCGCGCACCGGACGTCGCTCCGGAGCCCGTACCTGTTCACCACCACGTCGGCGAGGCACGGCGTCGGGTTGAAGGCGCTGCAGTTGGTGACGACTATGTCGATCGCCTCCGGCCGGACGCTCGTCTTGGCGAGCAGGTCGTCAATGGCGGCGAAGATGACCTGCGCCGCCTCGTCGCGGCCTTCGCGCAGGCCGCAGCGCGGCGGGACGTAGTGCGCTGTCGGGGGAAGGTAGGTCTGGTCGCCGAGGCCCGAGCGCTCCAGCATCCGCGTCATGAAGCTTCGGCTGCGGTCGTCCAGGAACGGCATGATGTGGACGTGCTCGCTAAAGGAGGCCACGGAGACGCGGCAGTTGGAGTTCGGCCGGCAGCAGCCGTAGTCGACGAGGTAGACGCTGCGAGGGCGGCGCATCAGGTAGAGCGTGGCCAGCGCCGCCGGGAGGAAGGCAGCCAGGAAGAGGTGGGCGTGGCGCACGCCGTGGAGCAGGGCGAGGAGCTCGTCGGGGCCGAGCTGCGCGGCCTTCCGGAGCACGACGGCGGCGAGCGGCACGGCGGCGACGGCGAGGAAGTTGTCCACGACGAGGGCGTAGAGGGGTTTGAGCTGCTTGAGGCGGCCGGGTTTTGAGCTCACCATCTTGTCGCCGGTGCGCCTAGTGGAGTACGTGCCGTCGTTGTTTCGGTTAGTTTCGACTTTCGAGCTGCTGAATTGCTCGATGAGGGAAGAGTGCATGCGTGCGGCGTTTTGTAGCGCGCGGCTAGCTGCGGCCGTCCGTGCGTGCATGCCTCTGTTGGGTTAGCCGTACACGGCGTCATTACACACCATCATGGGGAGAAAATATGGAGATTCCAACAAGCTGTCATGCTAACTATTGAATTCATGATCTACAGAATAAACGGGGGCCCATCCATTTAAAATGTGCCATCCTGTGACCACGAAATTATTTGACGCGATTAAATGGAAACTTTAGTCGCTTTCATGCTCGTCGATGCATCTTCATGCATGCATGCAGCTTGGATGTTAGTTTTTGTCCCAATGATTATTTTAAGACTAAGTAGAAATCACCGTAATATTTTTTGGGTTTGCTATTTCGCAGACGCCTGAAATTTGTGAAATCGTATAGTCGCAAAAAAAATCCACTAAATTTCTACTGTTTTTCCACATTTTCATTTACTGAAAAAATGTTTCGCGCTAGTGGAATTTTTTGCACGAGGTTTGATTTATTATAGATTTTTTTGTTTTCTGTGTATTATAGATTTATCTTATTTTCTGTTTTTCATGTAGAGAGATTTTTTTGCTCATATTTGATTTTTTCATTGTAACTTTTTCTCCTAATCAACTGTGTTAGCTGCGAGTGTGCATTTTCTTGTAAATTGACTACCACTGCATGTATAGTGCATGTGCCTTCACAAACCTCGAAAATGCAGGCACCTACTGCATAGTTAGTCCCAATATTTTTTAGCTTGTGACTTACCACAATAACTTCAACTAAATTGCAGGTTAAATACAAATTTGACCATTTGCTAGCTACAGTTGGGAGAATTAATGACCGGAGGAATAAATACTTTTTTGTTGTGGCTATTCTGCATGTGTATGCAATCTGATGTTTTGCGCAATCAATCGATTTTTCAAGTTTATTTTATATATTTTTCTATATTTTTCCTCTAAAAAATATTGATGTGGTGAAAATTTCAAAAGGATCACTACCGGGGCATGTTGTTAACCCTCAATTTTATACCTACCTTGAGAGTCGGATCCCAAGCCCTAGTCCCTGGATCCGTACATTAGTGCGGAAGATCGCATGAAGCGTAAATCTCTGAATATTACATAAATGTGTTGCGCCTAAGGGCGGCTATAGTAAGGCGATTAACATTAGCCTTTATACAAAATGGAATCAGAGTTATGAAGCAATACCCAAAATATAAACCAAAAAGAGTATCTCTCTGTGTATGCAACTTTGCAAGCGGCTGGAGCGACCCTATGACTCGTCGTGTCCACCATATTCCTGATCTCCATCTTCATGACACTTATATGGGTCCACATCGACGCCATCGTCTAAAAGAGTGTAAGTATGTGAGGTTAACGTCATCCAAACGCTGGCTACTTAACACATTCCCTAATCCACTTAGTGATATACCAACTTTGGTGGAGGTAAGGGTTTG
Organism: Raddia distichophylla; assembly: GCA_005191435.1. Taxonomy (NCBI): domain Eukaryota; kingdom Viridiplantae; phylum Streptophyta; class Magnoliopsida; order Poales; family Poaceae; genus Raddia; species Raddia distichophylla. Next base: position 382,892 of record SPJY01014963.1, read on the forward strand.
TTTATTTGCGAAAAGCCAGTTTTGAGATAAGTTTAAAACAACCCTATCTAGCTCAATGTTTCAAGTTGTTATTGAGTAAATCAGAGTAATTCTCATAACCATAGCTACCTTCACGATCGATCAACCACAGACTCAACCCTCGACCGACTTACCTCAAATCATCGACTAAACTCAACCTTGACCTTGACCAATCCAATTCTTACATTACCCATCTCCTTTCCAGCACTTGCGATCCTTCTGGGATGTGGCAATCCCGTTGTGGACCACATTTGCCATAGACTGCCCGTTACGACCTAGCAGGGTTTCCAGCCCACACTAGCCTAACGTCATCCTGGGGAAGTATGACCTTTATCACCAGCAGTGACGACCCATGCCGGTCCCTTCCGAAAGTGGTCGCAGGGGTGCCTCCGCAGAGCGCATGTAGCTGGCGATCCAAAACCCAGACTCCGCGCGATGGCCACGGGTTCTGTTAGAACCATCCCTCGGATGGCAGCACCCCCCACTACGCATGTTCTTCTGCAGTTTTAATAATTCAAATTCTATTTATCCAAATTTTTCTAGAATTTATGGGAGCCTATAAGCATTTTTAATAATTCAATAGCACTTTGTGGAATTATTTAATTAGCTAAATCTGCGAAAAAAATGTAAACAGTAACGGGCCAAACCAATGAGCAAAGCCGGCCCAAAGCAGATTTGGCCCACGGCCTTCCCCCGCGCACACCCGCGCCTACTCGGGGCTGCATATATACGCCGAAGGCGTATTTCCGTGGGACGCTTCCGCACGGAGACGGTGCCGCGCCCATGTTTTGCTCTCTCACGCGAAGGGGTAAGCTGTCAAGTGGGGCCCGCATGGCAGCGACATAGTCACCTTGAGCCAGCACGAATATTAGCGCAGATCCTACAATAGTTGGTCGTCGTCTAACTCTAGACGGGGCGACATGGTCGGCAGTGACGGCTCGCACCGTGGCGGCGCTACAGCCCAAATCCGGCCACGTGCATGCACGTGCTTGCATATACAGGTTCGCGCGAGCCTAGAGCTACCCGCGGCGAGGCCGGAGATGGCTAGATGCGGCGGCGAGGCCGTGAGCGCGCCGAGTTGCCATGCCTAGTTACGGATCTACAGGCTAGCTAGGAAAATGGACGGCGAGCGAGAAGGGGGTCACGGGGGGAAGGAAATTTGCTGGCACCCGGTGCCACCGAAACTTTGTGGCACCCTCGTCTGATGACTGACAGGTGCGTGCACCAATCTCAAAGCATCTTCCCCTAATATGCAGTCTCAGATTCAACCAAATCCCTATCCCCCCCTAATCCCCAAATCCCGTCGCCATTGTGGACTTGTGGAGCCCCTCCGTCGCCGCCTTCGCGCCGCGTCCTGGTGTGGAGCCCCGCCGTCGCTGCCTCCTCGGCGTGGAGCCTCGCCATCGCCGCCTCCTTCGCTTGGCGCTCCGTCGCCGCTGTGGAGCCCCGTCACCGCCGTTGCGCCGCCTCCTTTGAGTGGAGCTCCGGCGTGGCTGCCTCCTCCGCTTGGCGCGCCACGGTCGCCGTCGCCGCTGTGGAGCCCCGGCCCCCGCCAGGCCATGCAATGCATTATGATCTTTAACATTGCGCGCGCTGGTATCTGAGCGTACACCCGTCGATGCATCTCTCTAACTCCATCCCGTGGAGGTGCTCACCGTAGTGAGACTTCCCCGCCATCCCGTGGGGGGTGCCTACCTCTGTAGGTCTTATCAAGAGCACACCGGATTAGTCATATAGCATTTTCATCGACCGGGCCCATGGCTCACCGGACTAGTTAGTTATATGACTTTCTCACCGCCCTGGCTCGTATGCATGCTTTTATGAATGTATGCAACATAAAAAGGGTAACCATCATTTTCTCATCACATTCGATCACTTCTATCTCATCCATTCATTCAGTCACTAATCCATCCTTACTATGCATTCATTCAACACTATAATTTCATCATTAATAAAAAGCAAAGCACAAATAGCATCAAACTATCATCACCATCCTTGCAACCATTTATTGTCACATTACTATCAATATTTAAATCAGGCATAAATATCGCTTACCATCAGTCAAGCACACATTATCACAGTCATCACGTCATATACTTGCCTTAGTTACCAAGCGTTGTGGAGCGGTGCTGCGACAGCACCGACTCTGACCCTGAAGCAACTCCACCTACAATAGTCATACACATACAACAGTCAATCACCGCCTCACATACTCGAGCGATAGATAGAACTATCCATTGGCCCTTAAACGGTAGAGATAAAGCCTAGCGTACTGGCCTTAGGAAACCCCAAAAGCACGACATGGCCAACACCGGACAGCAGCACTGTTTTGGCCATAACTCCCAAACCGTTTAGCCAAAAATCATGTTTTTGGACTCTACGGAAAGCTAAAGACATCGCCCACATTCTTGGTCATAGAACGGAGCTCTAAATCCCAACAAATTCGGCTCAAAATCATCTCAAAACTCGCTGTATAGACCCTCCCAAGAACACATATATCGCACCAACAAATCTATAGCTAGCTCTCATAGATCGGGGCCTAAGCAACACTAGGAACAACAAAATTGCATTAATAAGGCTTAAGGAGTCGTTACCCACAAAACTTGGCACCGAAACCCTAGCTCCCTTCTTCTTGCACAGCCTTCTCCTTCCTCTTCCCATTGCAAGCCCCTTTCATCTTCACACCACCGACCCCTCCCCTTATCTTCTTCACCTCAAGCCGCCCACTTCCCCTCACCTCCTCCCGGCCAAGGCGGAGCAGCGCCGAGAAGGAGAGGAAGACGTGGGGAGGGGAGGCGACGGTGGCGCAGCGGCTAACGGCGCCCCAACGACGGTGACCGGCGATGAGCACAGGGGCGGGTGGGAGGTTGTGGTGCTGGTGAAGGGAGAGGAACCGCGAGAGGGAGAGAGAGCGAGACAGAGACGGGAGAGAGAGAGAGCGAGACAGAGAGATCGGGAAGGGATGGGGAGACCGATCCCCATCTCCCTCTTTCCCCTTAACAGGGATGCGGCTGGGCTGGCCTGGGCTCGGGCCGGCCCAGCTAACAATCCATCTTTTTTTTTCTTCTAATATTACAAGCGACACAGTCGCCTTGAGCCGGCACGAATCTTAGAGCAGATCCTATGATGGCTGGTTGTCGTCTAACTCCAGACGGGGCGACGTGGCCGGCAGTGATGGCTCGCTCCGTGGCGGAGCTACAACCTAAATTCGGTCACGTGCATGCACATGCTTGCACCTACAAGTCCGCACGAGCCTAGAGCTACCCGCGGCGAGGCTGGATATGGCCAGACGCGGCGGCGCGACGAGCGGCGGCGAGGCCGTGAGCACGCCGGAGTTACCATGCCTTGTTACGGATCTACAGGTTAGGAAAATGGACGGCAAGCGAGAAGTGGTCACGGGGTGCTCAACGAGCGCTTTGGCGAGGACGACGGTGCACGCGGACAGCTGGCGACAAGAAGCCCGGTGGCGATCGAAGTAGAGGCATCACCGGCACAGCTCCATTGGGCGATTCCTCTGAAATTGAGGGAGCGGAAATGTTAGGGGAGGGCTGAAGATGCTCAAGGTGAGGGGAGTGGCCCCAGAACTCACCCGAAGGGTAGATTCACTCTTGGCAGTGCTTCGGGAAAAAATTGGGGAAAATGGGGGAAGGCAGAGCTAGAGGGATGCGGCTCGGTTTATGGCATGCGGGGGAGAGAGATGTGGGTCTGTAGCGTGTACGAGAGCCGCGGGGGTGTAATGGCGACACGACGTGAGCCGGGCACGCGTGACAGCCGAGCGACATGGCGCGGTGGGGAGCCGTGCTCGACGTAAGGCTAGGTGTAGGCTTTTGACTTGTGGCGCCAGGTGATGATGATGACGAGCGGAGTAGATCGCAGAAGGGGGATTTGCTGATCTGTGGCGACGATCCAGCGGTCCGAGCTGGCGGACCGGTCACCGGCTAGGCAGACGGCGATAGTTCCAATGCCCACGAATCCGAGTTCGACACGGCGACGTACGGGGCGCAGGGAGCTGGGCCTGGACGCGACTAGGCGCGGCGATATGTGCACAGCGCGTCGACGGCATGCATGCCCGGCGAAGAGGAGAGGAAAGGCAGGGCATCCAAGGTGTGAGCATGCGGGAGGGGGAGAGAGGGTGAGAGAGAGGGAGAGAGCATGTGCGGGAGAGGAGAGAGAGGGATCGCCAGGAGTTTAAATTTAAACTTGATTTAAATTTTGACCAAAATCGAATTTGCCCAAATTCGGATGTTACACATGCGCAGCCGTTGGAAGTGCGCGCTGCGTCCTCACGTCCATCATTCACGTGCATGAATTGGCATGTAGCAGCTCGATGCCTCTCACTGCATGTCTGCATCCAACGTTGCGGTCGACGCCGATGCGATAGGCGATAACGAAGTTAGCTCGCCAGTGTGGGCGAACGAAGGGAGTTGCCCATGTGGTTGATGTTGATGTTGAGAGTGACATATGCGTGTGCAAAAAATGATTGTGCTATGCACTACTCCTTCCGTTCCCAATTGTAGTTCACGGTTAATTTTTGAAGACGCCTTTTACCATTCGTCTTATTTTAAAAAAAGTGCAAACATGTAAAAATATAAGTCATGCTTAAAATATGTTTAATGATAAAACAAATCACAACAAAATAAATAATATTTACATATATTTTTTTGAATAAGATGAATGATCAAATAGAACATTAAAAGTCAACAGTGAACTACAATTTGGAACGGAGTGAGTAATATTTAGTTGCTTACATGTTAAACACTAATATGTTTTCCACATTTAAAATATATGGTTTTCCCACTATTTCATGATGTGGAAATTCAAGTTAAAATTGTGAAAAATTTCATAAACAAAAATCACCTACAATTTAGTTATTTTGTAGGCGCTTGCACATCAAACTATACAACAGACAACTGCTCGCAGTCTTAGGATCTAGACCAACCAAGAATACATGTGCGGCCAATAAACAACCACATGTAAGACACTAGTTACAATCCAAGACCAAAAAAAAAAGAAGTGATTGACAAATTGTCATGCTAAGGCTAGCACAAAAATAGAATAAAAAATATGCATCTTTCCGTTTAGGACAACCATACAACCCTAACATGCGTTGCGGTTTTGTCCATCCTCAACATAAGAAGATGATCACTGACTTTCATTGTAATCTTTTAATTAAGGTTTTATAGGAACACTTTAAAGCCCCAAATTCCAAAGGCCTCCTATTATAACCAAAATGAAGTGTGAGAGGAGGAGGCAAACCATAAAACTAAGTGATCTAGAAAACCCACTGTAACCAATCAGCACCAAGTGTAATATCACAAAATTTACAGTGAAGTTGTCCATCGAATAAGTACTTAGGAGTATCAAATATGTGGGAGTATCAATGCTCCTTAACGACACTTGTAACAAGGTACTCTAACACTAGTTTTTAAGGTGTCAACGTTGTTGCATCCGGCTATAAAATCCACAAAACAAGATTTTCTCTAAATGATGTATCTTGACTTATGTGTTCTTTGAAAATTTCTCAAAACTATTGGTCATTAAAATTAAACAGTAGGAAGGTCATAATATAATAAAGAGGTGTTGCTGCTACTTTGATGGGAGAACAAAACATGGTACTTCAATACTTCCAATAAATATTGTTGATTCACAATTTGTGCTATCTAGCTATGGATGTCAGGTTGATGTTAAATTGAACCATTATAAAAATAAAAGAACTTGAAGTTTTTCAGTGGCAAAATATGCCATTTACATTGTTTGACACAAGGTCAAGTTTGCTGTTTAGACTGATCCTTTTAAGAAAAACGAAAAGAAATTACTTAACATATAAATATCATCATTTCATTCTCTGTTTTTGGCTGGTAGTGCACGATTGTCTTATGTTGTTTCGCATATTGGACATATTGGCGTTGTTAGTTGTTGGTGGGTGGCAATTTAAGGGTGAGACAGATGGACAATCACAAACTTGATTTAGGGGAAAAGAAGAGAGATCCTTGGCAGCTCAGCCATGCAGGTGCAGAGTCCTTTTCAACTGCATGAAAGTCCATACAACATAAACTGCACAAGTACTGTTCTTGATTCCTTGCACTATTATATGGCTCACTCCTAATCTGGGCCATATCGACATTTTGAGAACTGCATGGAGCCGATAAGTAGTAATTTTTCATGATAAAACGTATATGCATGGACATATTTGCAAGACTATGCCATATGCATGAATGCAACTGAGCATCTCGAGCCGCAATCTCTGCATGCAGTCGCCATGATTTATTGCTTTGCCAAGTCGGCTTACATCATGCAGCTCTTTGTACATATCCCAATCAGGAGTATGTCATAACGTAGCAGTGTACAGAGATATGGAGAATCGATGTAATTTGTTTATGTGGCTAATCGTTCAGCGTAGTATCCTGACAGCCGGCCGTTGCATTCGCGCAGAGAGGATGGCCTCATGGAGACATTTTTTTTTTTTGAAATGAAAGATTAAATTATTTTCAAGAACCAAACATCGAGTTGATACAAAGTTTTGAAAATATCTTCCGGCCTCTGCATACAAGATACACACAGCCTAGATGAATGACAAACGCACTCTTAATGACACTCAATTCTTTGACCAGAACGCCATCCATGAGTCTAGAAAAAGAAGCCCTTGGCCACCTGCACCAAACGATGCGTAGCCTCCACAAAAAAGATTGCAGCTCCTGCTTCTGTAGCACAACCCAAGACCGTAGCCAGTAGATAGTAGTAAAACTAATCTGTAGGGAGATGAATTAATTTTCTTTTGAAAGACTAAATCATTCCTACTTAACCAGAGAGACCAACATGTGGTTGCTGCTCCTAGTAGAGCTAGACTTCTATAATCCTTATCAAAACCTGTTAGGCAGTTCCCAAATATGTTAGAAACGCTAGACGGTTTAGAGATACCCAAAGGCATGTGAATTAAACTCTAGACCATGCGAGCAAAACGGCAATCGAAGAATAAGTGCCTAATTGTCTCATCTTCATGACAACAGCAGCAGGCTTTACTCCCTTTCCAATTCCGTTTGACTAGGTTGTCTTTGGTGAGAATAACTCCTCTACGAAGGTACCATAAAAAAATCTTGAGTTTTAATGGGCCTTTAATTTCCATAACTTTCTGTTTAAATTAGGAGCATTACTTCTAATTAAAGATTAATAATGGGATTTCACCGAGAACTATCCATTTTGGTGCAGATTCCAGCGAAAAACATCCTTATCATGTGTGAACACAATGTTAGTCAACCGCATGCGTAGATCATTCCAAGCTAATAGTTTTGGGCCAATCAAAGAGCGTCGCCAAGAAAGGTTTGGATCGGAAGTGGTTAGCACTTCTGCGATAGTTGCAAATTTCCTTCTAGCAATGCTATACAGCCCGGGGTACTGGTCTTTTAGAGCTGAACCTCCTAGCCAAGTATCTACCCAGAACCTCACTTGTGATCCATTCCTAATTTCGAAGGTTACAAAACGAAGGAACTCTTACGTTACCTTCATTAGGCCCGACCAAAAATGTGAGTCACCTGGCTTCCACTCCACATGTATTAAGGGCTTAGTTGCAAGATATTTATTTTTGAGGATTTGCTGCCAAGTCCCCTCGGTGGTGAGTAACTTAAAGAGCCATTTACTCAAGAGCGCGACATTTTTAAGATTTAGATCATGTATTCCCAAACCCCCTTGGTCCTTGGGTTGGCAGATAATAGACTATTTGGCAAGGCGATATTTTTTCTTATTCTCGTCTTCTTGCCAATAAAAACGAGAAAGAAAGTAATCTAGTTTTTTCAGGACCTCTCTTGGGATGGGAAAAAAGGACATCATTGTAACATCCCAAATTTTAAACACAAATTTGGCACGTTAATTTTTTGAAAAATCATGGCATTCAAATAATTTAATAGTCATCTGCATCATGTCATAAGTGCATCATTAATTAAATTGTTCACCTGGTAAATAAAAACATTGGTGCATTTTAAACTTTATTTATGTTAACTCAGCATCTTCTAAGCATTGTTGACCTGCTGTATAAATTAATTTGTATAATTTAGGATTTAAGAAGAAGTTTTAATTAATTTTTACAAGAGCAAACAAAAAGAGTAAATCCTCATCTTATCTTTTCTCTCTGTTGAGCTTGAAGCCCTCTGTTCTCTTCGTGCTGAGCCTTGCCTGTCACTCCGTGCTACCTCTGCACTGCGAGCTCATCTCTACCATTATAACTCAGCTGTCGCTTGCGAGTTACTCCATCCAACGCTCGTCTGCGCCGTGCACGCATGCTCTGCTCATTTGACTTCACCAAGACTGCGCCTCGCCGTCGCGTCTTCGCCGCTGTGCTCTGGCCGCGCCTTCGCGTCGCCGCCGCTGTAGAGCAATAGCACCTGTCCATCGTTGCACCCGGCGAGATTATGATCAAGCCGTCCCCGCCTATAAATTAAGCGCTGTGCACTGCGTTTCTTCTCGCCTTGCGCCGCGACGTGCCCTGTACTTCTCTCCGGTGAGCTTTGTTCAATCCCATGGTCTTCCTCCATTTCTTAGTCACTTCCTTACTCGCTTCCTCTCATCCTTCCTACCGCAGCGTCGAAGTAGTCTGGAGCACCACCAAGTCAAGAAGGAAGTTGTCGCCATAGCGCTCAGTTTGTCGTCGCCTCGGTAAGCCTCTGCACACTTCTAGGTGCGCATGGGCATGGGAAGATGATCCCAGGGTGGCCGTAGTCTCCTCTGCGTGTGCCATGTTGAGCTAGAGCTCCCATGGAAGCCATGCGAGCAAGTTTAGGAGCATGTCCTGTAACTTGTGTATAAATACGTGTGTTGGCGCCTGAACCGATCGGTCGGCGAAACCGCAACTTTAGGTCTCATTGGAAGCGCTGAGTCGAGAGGAATCCATTTTTGCAGTCGGTTCGTCAAACGGAGGTCGCCACAGCCAGCTAGCCGAGCTCCAGTGTGCTCCAATGGAGTTGCCTGTGCTGTGCGTGCTGTCTGTGTGCATGCATGTGGCTAGAGCTTGAAGAAGATGCTTTGAGATTAGTGCTAGTGTGTGGATGGCTAGCCCTTAGATAAGTGGAAACGTATTTGGACAGAATACGCTTTCCAGAGTTCAAAGCGCAAGCATAAATATAATCCAAAATTCAATAACTCTCTATTTATATTAATTAATACCTGTAACAATAAAAACTGAACTAATCATTTTGCATTAAATAACAAATAATGAATGATTTTCAAAGACCTTAGAAAAATAATGAAAAATATTATTTCGATGCATACACTTTATTTAATAAAAATATAAAAATATAAAATAGTTGTGCATGCATGGCACCTTAATTTGTTAAAGGCTTGGTTTATTATTTCATGTGCATGCATCACATTTTCATGCATGTTTATTTCGTACATGAGTTTCAAACCAAAATTGCATATAAATGTTTCCCTGCCTGATGGATGGTTGTATTATCTTGTATGTACTGCCCGCGTGGTTAGGAGCTCGAGGAGCGTTAGACCCGTCCAGCGTCGCCGGTTGCTCCTACCCGTCTTCTGACCAAGGCAAGTCTCCTTCAATCATATCGTGAAGCCATTTTCGTTATTTAGAAAATGTTTACTAGACTTGAAAATGTGCATGCTAGTTAAAATAATAATTGTCGTATTTTCTAGACTTAGCTATCCTGCCGAATAAAAAAGGTAAGAGATGTTGTAGGACTAAACCTAAGGCTAAAATATAAATTGCTCATATTTAAATACTCCGTTGTGGTAGGATAAATGCTTAAAATCTTTATGCGATGTGATATATTCTTCTGTGTGAAATGAGAATATGGTTGAGAAAAGTTTGGGAAAAAGGTGTTTTAAAGATAGTGCATCAAGGGTGATACTTAGTAGGAAATGATTTTCCTCTTACCCCAAAAACTTTCCGACTAGGGAGTGGTCAGTTGGTGCAGTGCGGCACCGTTTTGAAAACCGGGCTAAAATATCGGCTCTCTCCTAGTCTAAGGACTGTTCGTCCTATGGACCTACGAACTGAGCCATACAGTACGACCTCGAGTCCCGTTATGGGACGGGCCTAGTTGTTAGCCGAAAAACCCTAGCGGAGACTCCCGGCGGTCGCCGTTGGTGTTTGAATCTAACGGCTTTGTGGCGAAACACTTCTGGGTGCGTAGCCTCTCGAGGGTAAAGCGTACCCACTCTGCAGAGTTAAAACTATCATGGTAGCCGTGCTCGCGGTCATGAGCATGCGAAGGGACTGTTCATATGGTAGTTCTTATTTTTCAAAAATCGAGAATTTTTAAAAAGGATTTGAGTTGAGTAAAAGTTGCTGAGAAAGAGTTTTGATCTTGAAATAGGTACTACCGGCTGGCATCATGAATTGGGTTCGGCCTATCATGAAGTGCTTGCGCGGTTTCAACCTACCCTTTTGTTCCGAGTTATTCCCCATAACAGGAAGAAACTGAGGAAGAGACTCGCTAAGGCATGAGGCCGAATGGCGAGAGTATTTTGAGAATGAACCCTAAAAGATAAATATATGAGTTTACAACTTTCTTAGAAGTGCTTTTATTAAACTAGGTAAATGACAAAAACGCATTTCCGCAAAACTACCCAAGCCATCCATTTGTATTAAACCCCATCTGCATATATCCTTGACTTGCTGAGTACCTTTGTACTCACCCTTATTTCTCCTTCCCCTCTTTCAAAATTTCAACAGTCGAGGAGGCCCCCTACGACTCGCCATCCGAGGAGGACCCGGACTTCGAGGAGGAGGAGGAACTTCGAGGACGAGGAGTAGGGTTGTGTCCTGCCTACCGCTTTGTCTGTGTTCTTTGAAAATTTCTCAAAACTATTGGTCATTAAAATTAAACAGTACGAAGGTCATAATGTAATAAAGAGGTGTTGCTGCTACTTTGATCGGAGAACAAAACATGGTACTTCACTACTTCCGATAAATATTGTTGATTCACAATTTGTGCTATCTATGGATGTCAAGTTGATGTTAAATTAAACCATTATATAAATAAAAGAACTTGAAGTTTTTCAGTGGCAAAACATGCCATTTACATTGTTTGACACAAGGTCAAGTTTGCTGTTTAGACTGATCCTTTTAAGAAAAACGAAAAGAAATTACTTAACATATAAATATCATCATTTCATTCTCTGTTTTTGGCTGGTAGTGCACGATTGTCTTATGTTGTTTCGCATATTGGACATATTGGCGTTGTTAGTTGTTGGTGGGTGGCAATTTAAGGGTGAGACAGATGGACAATCACAAACTTGATTTAGGGGAAAAGAAGAGAGATCCTTGGCAGCTCAGCCATGCAGGTGCAGAGTCCTTTTCAACTGCATGAAAGTCCATACAACATAAACTGCACAAGTACTGTTCTTGATTCCTTGCACTATTATATGGCTCACTCCTAATCTGGGCCATATCGACATTTTGAGAACTGCATGGAGCCGATAAGTAGTAATTTTTCATGATAAAACGTATATGCATGGACATATTTGCAAGACTATGCCATATGCATGAATGTAACTGAGCATCTCGAGCCGCAATCTCTGCATGCAGTCGCCATGATTTATTAGCCTTGCCAAGTCGGCTTACAGCATGCAGCTCTTTGTACATATCCCAATCAGGAGTATGTCATAACGTAGCAGACAGAGATATGGAGAATCGATGTAATATGTTTATGTGGCTAATCGTTCAGCGTAGGATCCTGACAGCCGGCCGATGCATTCGCGCAGAGAGGATGGCCTCATGGAGACATGTGCTCTATGTTTTCTCCAAACATATTTTGGGGATGATTTACGCACTCCAAGTCCAGGCCTCCACAGTGTGACGTTCTTTGTTGCTGTTTATCAAGAATCTATTTTCTTTTCGAGAGAGAGAGGGCAGCTGTTCTTTTGCTATTTATCTGATTTTGTTTCTTTTGTAATTAAGCTCAGCTTGGACATGCAACCAAAGACTTCTTTTTCCGGACAGTATCCAGAACTACCGAAGCTAGTAGACATGGCCACGATTAGCAGCATAGCCGAATTCCATGCCTTGCCTTTTATGGATCTCACCATCTCAGTACTTCCGTCGGAAAGGAACGCGTTAGATACTATCCCTACTGTGGCAAACAACACGAACACTAGTATTTTTAGCTACAGTGTCGTGAACAATGCTTCTGTAAAAATGTTTTGCTACAGGTCGATACGTCAATATTTGGACTCTGAAACACTGTGCGCATGGGCATTTTTTTCCTTTTATGTACACTGTTGCCAATAAAGTTATAACAAAATTTCGTTGAACCCCCTAAACATTAAAATTATTTTGTTACCCCTAAAAGTTGTATCCGTTGCATCAGTCCTAGATCCATTAGATCATTGTTAAGGCCCTGTTTGTTTGAGCTGCAACTACTCTAAAAGCCGCTTCACAGAAAAGCCACGCAAAACTTGCTTCTCAGATCACAATACAATCTAGGTTTTTTGAGACTTTTGACTTCTTAGAATGGGTTTTAAAAGGAGAGAATTTTCTATAGGCCATTGAAAAAGTTTACAAATCCCTATCTGCACTCAGAATTCGCTCTTCCCTTACATGCCACCGGTTTAAGGTTTTTCTTCCCTCGGTGCCACTCAAGCGGTCAAGAATATAACGGAGTTTAAAAAATGACCATTATGCCCCCTGCCTTTTTAATACGTTACAAAATAGAAAAAATTTATAAAATAGTATAGAATTCACAAAAACATGAGAAAAATTTCTACAGATTCATGAAATTATGTATAGCCAGATTTGAAAGTAAAAATTAAAACTTTTCGGATGTAAATTTTATTTAAAAATTAATCAAACCTACCATGCCTCATGAAAAAGGAGAACAAAAGCTGAAAATACCAAATGTTACAAATATTTGAATAGCATCTAGAGAATGATTTTACATAAATTTAAAAATTTGAATTACTCAATTTGGAGTTAAAATGAAGGATATATGATTTTTTAAAAGTTTTAAACCAAAGAGCATTTTAGACATTAATGAACTTTTTAAACGGCTAAAACTAACGGACTTAACAACAGTGGCACTGAGGGAAATGAAAATTTGAACCAGTGGCATGTAAGGGAAGAAAGAATTTCGAGTGGCAGATAGAGAATTGTAAACTTTTCAAGTGGCATACAGGGAATTCTCTCTTTGTGTTGAGCTTCTGGCTTCTGAGGCTAGAAGCTTAAAACAAAGAGGGCCTAAGGCCATCACCAATGGCGTCCTGAATTAGGATGTCCTAACTACTATACACACCTCCTTTTCACAATTCATCTATATTTCTCTCTCTACTATTTTATTTGTTACAATACTAAGACACTAAGTTAAGGCGAAATTATTTTTTTAAACCCGATATTGCATCCCTACCACCTACCAACCCATTATGCACATTTAATGCACTATTTCACATAAAATCTTAATGTTGCCTCACCTAGGAATCAAACTTGTGAGACCACCTCACTCCAATCTCATCCTTCTAACCATCTCACCCCATGCCATATTCCAATTAGAATAAAATTTGCATATCTTTTAACCTATTGTTTTTAAATATTTAAACAACTTTTTATGCATGTAAATGACCTTAAATAGAAAATTTTTTAACTACAAAGTTGTAAATCTAGTGGAAGTCTACAATTTTTATGTTTAGTTATTTTTATCCAACTTCATTTGAATACATTAAGAATAAACTATCATTGTAATGATTATTTAGGTATATATATTGCTTCAAACCAAAACGATGTCTACTATAAAGTTTTAGATCTCGTCGGGAGCTACAATTTACACATAATGTTTGTTTTCATTCCGCTCGTATAAAAAAGTTATAAAATTTCAAAGATCTAAAATTTTAAAAATACACATCGTGGCTAGAACCAACATAGATGAGTATTTGTGCATAATGGTTCTAGGAATTCTATCTTTCAAAAGCTGGCTGTTTGTTTGAACTTCTGGCTTCTGAGGTTAGAGGCTGGCTAGAAGCTTAAACAAAGAGGGCCTAAGGCCATCACCAATGGCGTCCTGAATTAGGATGTCCTAACTACTATACACACCTCCTTTTCACAATTCATCTATATTTCTCTCTCTACTATTTTATTTGTTACAGTACTAAGACACTAAGTTAAGGCGAAATTATTTTTTAAACCCGATATTGCATCCCTACCACCTACCAACCCATTATGCACATTTACACTATTTCACATAAAATCCTAATGTTGCCTCCCCGAGCAATCAAACTTGTGAGACCACCTCACTTCAATCTCATCCTTCTAACCATCCCACCCCATACCATATTCCGATTAGAATAAAATTTGCTTTCCTATGGTTTTTAAATATTTAAACAACTTTTTATGCATGTAAATGACCTTAAATAGAAAATTTTTTAACTACAAAGTTGTAAATCTAGTGGAAGTCTACAATTTTTATGTTTAGTTATTTTTATCCAACTTCATTTGAATACATTAAGAATAAACTATCATTGTAATGATTATTTAGGTATATATATTGCTTCAAACCAAAACGATGTCTACTATAAAGTTTTAGATCTCGTCGGGAGCTACAATTTACACATAATGTTTGTTTTCATTCCGCTCGTATAAAAAAGTTATAAAATTTCAAAGATCTAAAATTTTAAAAATACACATCGTGGCTAGAACCAACATAGATGAGTATTTGTGCATAATGGTTCTAACATGAACCGACACAAACTCACTCATTTGTGCCGGTTCTTAGCTAAAACTGGCACATATGTGCTTATCCTGCCCCACCCTTTTACAAACCGGCACACTTGAGGTCATCTATGCCGGTTCATAATTAATTAAATGATGAAAATGAGCTTGCATATATAAGGTTTTTTTTGGTATCGTGAGAGATGGACCTTGTTCCTTTCAGCGTATCGTTGTATTAGTGTATTATTGTAGCAAATTTGAGAGTCCTCGAAAAGAGATCTAACGATTTAAAAAATAATTAAAAATAGTTTTATGATCTTTGGAAGGACTATTAAAAGCCACGAAAAAATCGTTATGAATTATCGCAGCATATATGCTATATAAAAATAATAAAATTTGCTAGAGTAATACGCAACGGTATGTGACGTTGGAAAAAAAGATCAATCCCTTAATAACGCAAGCTCATGTGGCTAGCCGACTAGGCCATGGCAGCTCCAGCTAGCTAGCGCCCATGCCAAGTCATGTCGATAGTGCATTAGCACGCGGCTCGCCGAGCTAGCTCTTCAGTTAGGGATGAAACGGGTTGGAAAATCAATTTCATGGCTCAGAGTCACTGTGGTATATAGGTATGAGTTCACAGCAAATAAAGAGATTTATAAAGCATATACATGTTGCCATTAAATTATAAGTGTTGGTCAATCATCCCAACATAGGAAATAGGTGTGTTAGTAACAATACACATAAATTATATAAGACATGCAAGACTTAAAACAAAGATGGGTCGAGATAGATGTAAAAGTATAATAGAAATGATTTGTAAATAGATTTTTACTATTCAGATAGTATCATTGGATATTATCTAAGAAAAGACATGATAATATTCATCGGATATTATTTGTATCCACACTGCATCTGTATCAGAACATTCGGATATGCGCAACATTATTGAAATCACTATTTGAGTTGGATCGGATAGTCAGTCGGACAAAAATTATTCATACCATCTTTATCCCTGTCTTCAGGAAGGTTGGCTCTGTTGAGATGCATGGTCAATGTGTGCACTAAGGATCACGTCTTCAAGTGTTTGACAAAATAATTAATTTAGGCTATGTTCTTTTCAGCTTAATAGTTTAACGGCTTAACAACTTATCTACGTTTTGGAAAAAAAAAATGCTTCGAGTTTTTGAGCCCGTTTTTTCGCTGTTTCGAAGGTGTGTCGTAACGCTTTAAAAACAAGTCAAACAAAATGGATTCAAATCTCGAGACTACCTCAAGAAGCTCTACAAATTTAGTCATTTCAGTCATTCAGTTGTTCAGTGATTCATATCAGCTTAAAACCGTTCGGATCAGCTCAAAAAACTGCTTATAGACAACCAAAAATCACCGTTTTCATGCACACGGTCTTGGTCTCATAAATATGAACACCGTACATATGGGCTAGGCTGAGACAATGCAAACAACCGAATGGACCGATGCTGTGATGTGTCATGCGGATGCAACAGCTAGATGAGTGCAACGAAAGGATGATTGGTTTATTCACTTCAAGCACCAACATAAATCGTGCATGTGAACATTTATCTAGAGCAAAAGCAAAAAAAATAGATAGTACATCTCAAAGAATTAATCATGCATGAACTCAGAAAAAAAAAATCAGCACAGCATTAACCATCCCTCGTCTCTCACGGTCAGGGACCAACGCCGATCCACCATGTTTTCTGGGGCTTACTGGACCGCATCATCCACCGGGTACCGATGGATGCACCCAGCCCACGGCCCGCCATCCAGCCCATCGGGCGCCCGCAGGCACTCCCACACCGCGCTGTTGCACTTGAACCCTGACCCGAACCCGACCATCCACACGCGGTCGCCCCTCCGCACGCGGCCCTTGGCCTCGACGTACGCCAGCTCGTACCACAGCGAGCTGCTCGATGTGTTCCCGAACCGGTGCAGCGCCATCCGCGACGCCTCCACCTGCTCGTCTGCAAGCCCGAGCCCGCGCTGCAGCTCGTCGATGACGGCGCGGCCGCCCGCGTGGATGCAGAAGTGCTCGAACGCCGTGCGGAAGTCGGGGACGCGAGGCGGAACCGCCGCCGCCGCCTTGCGGTGCTGCTGCTTCTCCGCGCCGAGGCGCAGCAGCCTTCGCCTGGCGTGGGACAGCGCGAAGGCCAGGAGCTCTGACACCGGGAGCACGAGCGGGCCGAGGGTGGTCATGTGAGCCCTCAGCGCGTCGCCGGCGACGGGCATGACCTCCTTGGACAGCGCGACGCCGCGCTCGCCGACGGCGTCATCGGCGAGCTGCACGCACCGATAGGCGCGGTCGTCACGGCCTGCGTGCGTGCGCACCACCCGCGCGAGGCGGTACCGTGCGCGCGGCGACGCGGCCGTGGATAGCAGCGCCGCAGACGCGCCCATCCGGAACAGGCAGTTCTGCAGCAGCATGGCGCGCTCGTTGCCGGAGTAGTAGTCGGCGGTGAGGATCTCTGTGGACACGACGAGCGCGTACTTGCTGACTCCGGTGGCGGAGCACTGCAGGGCGCTCTGCGCGAGCCCGACGCCGGTTACGCCGGCGCTGCACCCCATCCCGGAGAGGTTGAAGCACCGGACGTCGCTCCGGAGCCCGTACCGGCGCACCACTATGTCGGCCATGGACGGCGTGGGGCTGAAGAGGCTGCAGTTCACCACGACCACCCCGATGTCCGCGGCGCGAACGCTAGTCTTAGCGAGGACGGCGTCCACGGCGGAGAAGATCCCAAGCTCGGCCTCCGCGCGGGCCGCGTCGAGCGACTTCCCCGGTGGGATGAGGTGGCTCGCCGGCGGGAGGCACGTCTCCTCGCCGAGGCCCGAGCGCTCGATCAGCCGGGACTGGAAGCCGACGCTCTTCTCGTCGAAGAACTGCGCGAGCCTGGCGTGCTCGACGTACTTGGCGAGCGGCACGCGGAGCGCGGCCGGCGGCCGGAAGCACGCGTAGTCAACGAGGTACACCGTCCGCGCCCTGGTGGACCGGAGGAAGACGGCGACTAGGACGGTGGCCAGCAGCGCGAGGGTGGCATAAAGGAGAAACCCTTTGTTAGCGGTGGCGCCGGCGGGGACGAGCCAGGCTGTGGCGCGCGACGCGGCAGTGGCCGAAAAGGGGAAGGCGGCGATGGCGAGGCGGCGGGCGGCTGGCGCCAGGAGGCCGAGATGGAGGGAGGTCGCCATTGCTGGTGAGTCCTTGGCGGGAAGGTGCGCCGTGACGGTTGTCAAACGGTTTTTCAGTGGGAGCGAGTGTATTTGTAAGCAGACGAGACCTGCTGGCACTGGTCCACTGGCAGAGGCAGCTGACAAATGAAATCAAACCCTACGTTGATGTAGATTCTACGAAAATAAAGTCTAACCAGTACCATCATAAATTAACGAGCTATTTGAACAAAATGAGATAAGCTGCATGTGCCCGTGTTTACACTGCATTACTAGTCTGTCCGAGCAGTCATGAATAGACGTGGTATCGATCCAATCAATATTGACATTTATTTATAAAACTAGTAATATTAAGTTTTTCTTATATATATGAATATATATATATATAATATTATAGTTGCAAAATTTTGATTGAACCTACCAAAATGACATTTTTTATGGGAACGACTACAAATTGGATATTTGATTTGATTGAAAAATCAGATGGTTGTTCCAAAGAAGTATCAACTTATTTCGAGCATATACAATGTGCTATTAACACATACAAATCGTATCGCTGGAACATTTGGTTGTGTCTGTTTCTAAACATGCTGATCTATCGTTGGAACATGCAACAGGAAGTCATCGAAAAAATAAACCGCCTATTGGAACATGTCAATAAAACTATTGAAACATGTCAAAAAAGCTAATGAAACATGACAAAAGATCTTATGGAACATGTTGAAACATATTCGACCAGTGTTGGGACATGCTAAAAAACAATTAGAACATGTCAAAAATAACGTTGAAACTAATGGAACTTATCAAACCCTGATGAAAACATCATGTTCTATAGTGAACCATCCACCTCAATACCGAGCTAGATGTTCCGCGAGAACAAAAGCGATGTTTCGACCAGCTAACCCGAATGTTCCATGCATATAGGTGTGATGTTCTAAGAACAAAATTGATGTCGACCTCCTTTCCACCATCTTGTTCCACAAATCCGACGAGTCCCCGTAGTGCTCGTCTGATCCGGACACCTAGCTAGTCGGAGTAGGAGGTGGATCAAGGGATGGAGGGAGGAATACATGTAGAGACAAAAAGAGCGTTAGATCTGGACAAGCAAGCAACAACAACAACAATTAGAGCGAGAGGGAGAGAGGGGATACTGCTGGTCCATGACCATGGCGAACTGCAATGATGAGTCGGTGGAGGCAAGCGACGAACAGAATTCATGAGTGAGTGTGAGAGAGAATGCGCGATAGAACATGTTCTGATAAGCAACTGCAAAACCACGCGGGGAGGAGAGCTGAACGCGGACGTGAAAAAAAGAGTAAAAATAAACTATGAGCTCCTCGGTCGGGTCCACGACGTCTGATGGAATCGGACATGTGATCCCCTTTAATATCATTTTTTGATTCATGGGATGCATATCATTATCGCCCTCAATACTGCATTCACCACACTTCGAAGTTGCGACATGGTACAGATATTTCTTGACCTACGATATGAGGCATGCACATCTAGTTTCAAGCATGCATGGGACACCAAATCTGCTCCAAGATTGGAAATGAATTCCCATTGGTAGAAGTTTTTGCATACACGTCCATACCATTCGATCCTTACTTAAGATTTATGCCCACCTACATCAAACAATTTACAACAAAGAAAACATTTTTTCTCTCTCATCTCCTTTTATTCTATCTGTCTCATCTCTCCTCCTCTTTTTGTCAGGCCTCTCTCTTCCACTCTCTCTCACTCTCTTAAAGCTCTCTCTCACATCTCCCTCTCGTCTCTCTCTCATCTCTCAAAGCTCTCTCTCGTCCCCTCCCCTCTCTCATCTCCCTCTCTCTCTCCTTGTCTTCACTCTCTCATCTCCCTCTCTCCGTGTTTTTACTCTTTATGTCCAAAGAGCTACAGTTTTGTGATATGGAGAGAGTATTTGTAACATCGTAAGAGGATGCATCTATGTAATTATTTTTTTTAGACTCAATGAAATAATGAATTTGCGATGGCTCAGCGTGCCAGCAATAAAACGGACATATCTTGATAAGCAAAGCCATTGTTAATGCCCCCTTTTAACGATGGCGCCCTCTGGTCGTGATTGAACGGGAACACCGCACATGGCGCGTCATGCATTTTAGTCATTTACCTTGCCCTTGAATGCTCCTGATCCGTCTCCGGTCAATGAGTTCATGGGGTGGAGTGAAGAGTTGGCCACCGGGCGCATAGGCCGGGAAGACACCACCAGCCACTGGAACGTACGACGCTAGGAGGAGGCGAGGAGTATTGCTGTATTGGAAGAAAATTGCACTGCGGTTCTATTAAATTTGCACCGTTTCGTACTTAGTTTTCAATCTTGTATTTTACTCTAATGACTGCTGGAGGTTCAAAAAAGTTAGGGCGATTGTTTAGCGTTGAGATGAAAGCGAATGTGGCCGTTAAATGACTACGTGGCTATTCAATATACCTATGTGTCCCTCTGTCTAAGCGTCCACGTCATCAACTCTCCCATTCTATCCAAAATTCAAAACAATTAATTTTAAGAGTTTTGAATTACAAAAATAGAGTTTTTGGAACTTTCAAATTCAAAAATTAAATTTCAGGAATTTTAAAATTTAAAATTTTGCAATTTTAAGTTTTTTAAAAAGAATTTTAGAATGTTTAAATTTCAAAAAAATCATCGCCGCCCCGATGCCGATCTGCCGCCAGCCGCCGCCCCGACCCCGATCCGCCGCCCCCGACGCCGATCCGCTACCCCGTCGTTCTGAGCGTCGCCTCGCCGACGGTCTCCATGTTCCACGCCGCCGCCGGTTGCCAACCCCGACGCCACCGCCCGTCGCCTCCACGACGCCACCTCCGTCGTCGGCTCCGGCGTGGAAAGTAATCCGCGTCCAGCGTGGAAAGTAATCTGCTATCGGCTCCGACGCAACGTAGTCCCATGCCCAGGCGATTTACTTTGGTTGTCTATGTAGGAAAAATAGAGAGTAATTCATAGTTTCCAGCAGTGGATGTATTTGTTCTTTATTTTTTTCCAGTTTCCACCGGTCATTATGGCAACGTAATGAAAATGTAATTAGACTTAATCGATGTGAACACGAGGTAATGACAAGTAATTGTTGTGAACCCTAATTCTACTTTGCTGTGAGTTCAAGAAACTGTTAGTAATAAAAAATAACGGAAAGTAATTTGGTTCAAATCAGCAAAAAATAACAATTACTTTCGTCTGTAAAACAATTACTATCAAATCATCGGTAAAATAATTACTGTCAAACCGTCAGGACGTAATCAGGTTCAAATTAATATTTTCAAAATATTTCAAATTCATATGTCATTTGAGATCTAGTTTTGTTCGAAAAAATGCAAGTAATTCAATGGCGTAAAGTTTTCAGTGATCGGAACAACGATTCAAAAATTACATCAAAAAAACGAGCTGCAATTTATTTCAAACTGAGTAGTTAATACCCCCACAAATCTTGGCACCACACCCAGGCCCAATTACTGTCGAGTGCTAGAACAAGTTATTCTCAATTACAACCAGGACGCGCTAGTCCTTTTAGGGATCGGTTGGTCCTGCCAGTTCGACAGTAATTGTGTGTGTGTGTGTGTGTGTGTGTGTGTGTGTGTGTGTAATGGATCAACGTATTACCCAATGCAACGTTACATCAATATGGAAGGACTCAAGACGCCTTGGAGATCAAGTTTGGATTGTATTCGACATGGACTACAACGACTCTATGTCTATTATCCGACATGTAGACACTATATACTCATCTGTATTGGTCCTTGTAACCTAATATCAATCTCGCACCTACATCCATACAATCAATCTCGACAATATTTAGTAGTACACCCCCTACAATTGCAATTCTCGGCAAGACCTATCCTCTTCTAGAAGCACAACCAAGCATGGTCTTGATCTCGGTGTCTTCCTTAGAGCCTAGATTGAGGTCCTCCTTATACTCATATCTCATATAAGTAAAAGAAGGTTGGACGTAAGGTTATTATTTCCCTCGGAAAGGGCATGAACTAGGATAAAAAGCATCATCTTCCTCTCTTGCTTATTCATCATCATCAGAACATAAAGTCTGTGAAGGATAGGGTGTGGTTCCCGCAATAAACTTGTAAGATCAGTCGAGGCCTAGTTTCTTACACCGATAGCAGGCGACGATCGTGGTGACTGATGATTTCCTTCTTCTCAGTCGCTCCTTCAAGATGGACTCAATGTCTTGCAACTCCCCTGCGCACATGAGCATCAAGGAGATATATCTTTTCGGCCCTGAGGTCGCGGCAAGGAAGAGCTCCAGGCATATCCATGAGCTCGTCGAAGACTCAGGTCCACTCCTAGGTATCTAATAAATCGGATCTTGGAGGTCCACAACTCGGCTCCTGAGCTATCCTATGGCTGGGTTTTTATCGGCCCAATAGCTTGTCCTGTGTGGCCCCAAGACCACGGATCCCCGTCCCATGAGACGGCCTACGTTTCAAAAGGGTTGATGTGTGAGGATTGCACCTTAGACGATGACTGGGAGGTAGGTTTGGTGTTCGAGTAAGTTCCAAAGTCACTCCCCATCCTATTCCACGATCATCAAGGATCGAGATGAGGGTGCCTTCTATGGTAATTTTTCTTATGCGGAGAAGGTCAGATACTAGACCATGTCACTGACTCTGGCAGGGGCTCCGACTCTTGTGACGACACGGTCATGACTACCTTCGCGAATTATCAACCATGAGAGGTATTAATGGCCAACACTGCAGAAGTCTGAGTCGTCAACATCGAGCTATTGAATGACGTACGTGTCGCGGAAGCCAAAAACATGCTTCGGAACAAAAACTAGATAGTTCATGAAAGTAATGAAACTAGCACTCCCAATGCTCAGCGCTCGGTAGCTGACGGTATCTCCGGGATATGTTGGGGGAAAAAGATGAACGACATCCACACTCCACAGACACATAAAGGAGGGCCACCAATCCCCGCAAACGTCTTCTCCATTAAGACCCTGTCAACTCAACTATAACACCCCTACCCCTCGACCAGTTGGTTCTCAATCGGTTGCATCCAGGCAAGTTCGGGACAAATGGTTACAATATCTAGGCTCTTGCCAAAACTATTCGTGACTATCAGCGAAACCATGGAAATATCGACGCCACTATCATGCAGGAAATTATCACAAAAATATGGACGCATGCACCACTGGTCTTTATCATCGAACTCATGGTGCTTCCCATGTGGCAAATTGTGATCATGAGGCTCGGAGCGCGTTGCATAGGGACAGGTGTAGCCCGAGTCACTTGAGGGAATGTCGCCAAAAAACCTAGATGACCACGACAGACGCTATGATGGAGGCGACCAGCACGACGGTGCTAATCATGGCGCCCCTTGCAGGAACAAAATTGTCCCTATGACCGACGCCTGGGTGAGGGTAATGGGGACTAACAGGGCCAAGAGCCCAAGGATGTCAATAGCTTAGCATCTATTAGGATCCCGACCCAACAACGTCGAGTCCGGGCTGCTCCAGTAGCCAACGCCAACCCTCCAAGACAAAGCGCCTTCACACATTTTGGACCCGAGCCTACTCGGAGCTCGGGGGCTTTCATTGGTTGCTCGGCATTCTCTAAAGTGCTTCCCAACATAGTGTGGCTGAATAAATTCTAGGTCGGCCACATCAAGGGGTATGATGGTTCAAAGAATTCCGAGGAGTTCTTGTCCGTATACACCACTGCCATCATGGCCGCTGGCGATGACTAGAGTGGGTCATGGCCAACTACCTGCCTACGATCTTTGAACATTTGGCCAGTACATGGCTCTTCATTCAATAGCCAGAATGCATCCACGACTGGCCATAACTCGATGAAGCTTTGGCCAGCAACTTCCAAAGTTATATGAGCATCCTGGCAAGCTCAAAGATCTCAAGCTCCTGAAGTAGGGCCCCAGTAAAAGCTTAAGCGATTTCACTAAAAGGTTCACTAAGGTCCACAGCTCTATCCCCAATGTTCCCGATCATGCCATCATTGATGCCTTCATCGACAAAGTGCATCACAAAGGTTTGAGTTTCAACTTGGGAAAGATGAGAACGTCTAGCATAACTCATACTAACTTGTTGCTCATGGCCGACATGTAGGCTAGTGGAGAGGAGGTTGTACGCCGGAAACAGATGTTGGACGAGGGAAGAGCATGGAATCGGTGAATCCGGTGAGAAAAAGAAGATACCCCATTCTGATGAGAAGGCCTCTAAGAAGAATAAAAAGAAGTTTGTTCCTAAAGTTGTTTGCCGCCCTAAGGACAGCAACATCCCCGTCAAAAGCCTAAGGCTGACGTTGGGCGCAAAGGAAAGGCGAAACCTGACAACGCTCGTGGCAAGGACAATGACAAGGACAATGAGAAGCTACGGGTTGAAGGCTTTTTCCCTTTCGATAACTCATCAGCTCATGACCTCACTACCTGCAAGGTGTTTAAAGCAAAGCACTAGAACTACTATGCTAGCAAGGGTCCTTACCCCATGTGCCCACTGAGCGAACCGTGAACAACTAGAACGGTGGTGAGAGCGCAGACCAGGAGAAGGAGGATAACAGGGATGAGGCTACATAGCCTACGCTACACCAACGTCATCTTTAGGGGATCATCCACATACCCATCGCGACGTGCCCTCAAGGCCACTGTTCATGAGGTCTACAGAATTGAGCAAGAGCGGATTTCGCTGGAGCCGGTTAAATCGAGAGCCGCACCTTTCGACGTTTGGCTAGGAGGATCGCCCGGTTGGCCTAACTATGGTCTATGCCCTTCCCCTAATCAGCTCCCCTACCATTAGTAACACCTGTGTGGGAAGAGTCCTCATAGATGGAAGAAGCTCCCTGGACATAATATGTGCCAAAGTCCTTCAACAGATGCACATTTCGTCATCTAGAGTTAAATATGTGTCTATGACCTGCTATGGCATCACGCTAGGCTCAACGATCGTCCCTATCATCTAGATTGTCTTGCCCGTCACGTTTGGAGGTTCCGGCAACTTTCGAATAGTGCTCATCACCTTTGAAGTGATCGACAAAGATGTGCTCTACAATGTTATACTTGGGCACCCCTCTCTTGGGAAGTTCATGCCAACCATTCATCGTGGCTACCATTGCCTCAAGATTTCGGGTCCTGTAGGGCCTATTACCATTAAAGGTAGCGCCAAAGCAACCATGTAGTACGACGAGCTCGCATTGAAGATGGTTGGTCAGTCGCCCGAGCTCAATCCAAAGCGCTCCCAACCTAAAGCCTCGCTGCAGGTTAGAGAGCCCATGAAGGTCGTCCCTTTTAGGTGGACAAACCCAGCAAAGGTTGTAACACCCAGGCCTAATCAAAGCCCAACATGTTACTAACTCCCTAATTTCTATAAAATTTTGGCAACAATTCCTCTAAAATATGGACACCACTCAACGGACAAAAAATATCACAATGCATATATTAACAAGATATAACTATGTATGTTCGATACATACATCCACACCTATCAGAGATGTTCAAGGCCATCACACACCACAAACCAACACACACATTCACCACTACACCACAGAGCAAGTCAACTCATTTACCATGGTCCTTTGAAGTAAAAAAAAAAAGAACCCCACCACCTATTTTAAGCGTCTAAATTACAACTTGTTATTCTTTATTAAGAAACTTGGTTAGCGACTCTAGGTTTAACTAAAATTATTTCTATGTTAATGTGTTGCAAGTGTGTGGACCTACTCTTGCCCGCATTCGATGTTGCCAAGGGTTTACGTAAAACAAACATAAAGAGCAAGGTTGAGTCCGAGACTCAGCAAGTACATATTTAATCAAAGGGGAATATTGAAAGTAATAGAGTGAACCATATTAGCATGTACTCAATCATAGCTCCAGCTTAATCATAACCAATGTCCAAGCCATCACAATGCAATGCAGTATGCGTCTCTTCTCTCTTCTTTGAAGCATATATCGGTATATCAAGTGTCTATACCCATCGATGGCCCACTTTAGCCCCGTCCTTTTTCAAGCGAGGTCAAAACCCTCCACTTTCGTGGAGTGCCTACTCTCGTAGAACTTAAGAACCCTGATCATGGTCATGTAGCTTTCTCACCGACCTGGCCCGAGGCACTCCAGACTAGTTGTATGACTATCCATCAACCAGGCCCATGCACATGAACGCAAATGATGCATAAACTATTAGTCAAACACTACCACTTTAGTGAATTAGAATAATATCTTGTTAGCTCAAATCATAGGCATAGCAAAATATTATGATGTTATTAACAGTAAACACAACAAAGACAATTATGCCGCCACTCTGGTTAAATATGCATTTGCCTTGTTACGCTCGAAGGCCGATGTGCGAACGTCGTCGTTGATCCCAAGGCGAAGGTACCTAAAGCCAAGAAAAGGTCATCTAAAACATTTCAAACTGCCAACAACATTCTAACATAGCATAACCCTTAAACCTACCAATTAGGTTAGTAGTTGCTGGATTAGTTGTATGAAGCCGAACATCTAAAAATTCAGGGAAGCAAGCTTGCGAATGCCATATGATTGACCGATTGTCGCGTTATAGGACTCATTGGAAAGCTAAGGACAGGCACTACCTTTCAATCAACATGGTCATCCTCCAAATCCAAATAAAAACTCCCCTAACGAAGTCACAAGATGCTGCATACATGGATTCACCGGCGATGCGCAAAATCAACACTTATAGCTCCCCAATCCCTTCCAATCCTACATAATCAACACATAAAAGGACTAATTGCAGATAGAGGATGCTTAATTCGTTATCCAAAGACAGGCCTCCAAACCCTAGATTCCCCTCCTCTTGTTCCTTCCCGTTTTCTTCTCCCATCCCCTTCTTCTTCCTTCTTCTTTCTCCTCATCCAAGTCCAGTCCCCCTACCCTTCCCCTTGCTATTCTTCTCCAGCTGGTTGAAACATTTCGTATAATTAGATTACATCTCTTAAATTATAATGCCGTCTAAACCCCTCTTACCCCAATGTACCAACTTACTGTGAAAGTCGTAGGCCATTTTCTCACCTGTCTGCCACCCCTCTCTTTGTGGTCTAACCTATCACCGCGAAAGCCGCAGGTGCATTAACTCACGAGAAATATATGTCAGAGGGGTGTCAATATTTGTTAGGGGCATAGATATTTGTTTCCGACCATTAGGACAGTCGGGCTTTTTAAACGACAACCAAACCATCCCAACAAAGAGGTATAAGGGGAAGGTAAGCCCAAAAAAGAAGAAAATTAAAGAGAGAGAACATAAAAACATCTGAGATTGTCATGGAGTCCCCTAGCCCCTAAGGGATTTTCTAAAGGAAACCATTTTTGGAAGGCATGCATTCAGGAACCCATGTATCTATGCGGGGACCTTTGCAT
Source organism: Raddia distichophylla (assembly GCA_005191435.1). Classification (NCBI taxonomy): domain Eukaryota; kingdom Viridiplantae; phylum Streptophyta; class Magnoliopsida; order Poales; family Poaceae; genus Raddia; species Raddia distichophylla. The sequence continues at coordinate 410,095 of SPJY01014963.1, forward strand.
TCTTGAAGTCCTTTGACATGTCCTACACATACGGTTGAAGGAAGTGGTTGTGTTGAAGTTACACGAACCGACGAGATGCAGAGTAAGCGCAAGTACCCGATAATTTACTAATTTCAAGTATATTGCCTAACAAATATATTGCTGCACGGACTTTTCTAAATCTTGTTACCCTTTGTAACATCCATTGTGCTAGTTTTTGCAGTGTAGTTTGGACATCAAGTAGACTCCCCAGCAGGAGTAGGAAATGAGGAAGGCGGCATCTCGGAGAGCTAGGGCTGAGTAGTGGTGGCACGTTACCTAGGAGGAAGAGAAAAACAAGCGTTGTCAAGAGGTATTACAAGCGCAGAGGAAGGTCGACTGGTAGCGGCAGGCCTTCAAGCGTGAGATAGATCATGCAAGAAAGAGCAAAATGGTTGTTAGGGCTAGAACAGTAGGACCCAATACCTTTGAAAGGTGAAAATATATGTGGTGCACCCAATAGATTACTTAGAGGAGAGTACCGCTACATTTTTAATTTTCCTAAGGCAGGTTAGGTTTAGATCCAGTAAACTAGTAGGGTAGATTGTTTTGTGCATCGTACATGTCATTTGTTTGCCCACACCGTGTAATCCGCTTGTTTGTATAATGTAATGAGCAGTTGTGATGCAATTATGACCATTTATCTATTTTGCAATTTTCATACTGGCTGACAAGGACTGAACCACCAAATGCAACAATAACATCCTGTAAAGATCTCGCAGTGATGCACCTTGCCGAATTTTTTTCACAATTTTCCATCCACGGTAGGTAATTTCGCCACGTACGCGACACGTAGAAGACCAACACATTATGACTATTTACATGTTTTTGCAATTTTCGTAGTGGATGATAGGGGCTGAATGAGCTAATGCAACAATAACATCCTACGAAAAAAACAGTGTGATGCATATTGCTGAATTTTTCCATATTTTTTGAAAAAGGCAACTGATTTTGCCACGTACACCAAAACATGCTAACTAGTTATAATAAAACTTTCACACTAGTCGCTTCAACTTAGAAATCTATATTGCAATTTTAGTCCAACAAAGATCACACTACTCGTCCATATTTGAACCTACATATTGTATAGGGTTAATTTCATGGGTACCATTATTAAACAGCCCGGAACCACGATTGCCATTTTTCAATCGCCTCAAGCAGAGATGCCATTTTAAAAGATATTGCGTGCCAAACGTGCCATTACGGGGGGATACCGCGGCTGGGCTGAAGAAATACGTAGGCAAATACATAAATATGGCCTGACAGGGTGGGACCCACCTGTCAGCCCCTCCACCTTCTTCTTCCTCCCTCCCCCCCTCTCTCTCTGCCCGAGCCCCGCCGCCACCCTGCACCAGCGCCGCCGCCGGAGCCCCGCCGCCACCGCCCATCAGGAGCCCCGCCGCCGTGCCCGAGCACCGCCGCCGGAGCTGCTCCCTCCACGCTGTCGCACGACTTTGTTCCTCCACTACCTCCTCGATATATCACATCCCAGAGCTCCGCCGTGTCTCCCAATACCTCCCCGAACCGATGAACTCACCGGAGAAGCACCGGTGAGCCCGGTCTCCCGTTTTTCCCCAATTCCGGCCACCATGGCTGAAATCCCAAATTGAGCTTGCATGAATCGAATTGATCCATTAGGCCGCGCGCGTCCTAAGGCTAACTTGAGGTCTCCCTCACCTTCCCCGTGCGTCTTGCCGGCCAATTTGGCCTCCGTCCACCACTGCCATGAGCGCCGCCGCCCACCTCCGTCGTGCGCCGCCGCCAGCTCGCTGCCGGACGTCTCCTTCCCGGACGCTCCCCTCCCTAGCTTCCCCGGCCATCTCCTTCCCGGAGAGGGGCGCGACGGCGTGTAGGTGGCGGCGAATCGAGCTCGCCGGCGGCGGCAGCGCGGAGGTGGAGGCAGCGGCGGAGGGAGCAGCTCGCTGGCGGCGGCGGGGCTCCGGCGGAGGGAGCAGCTCGCTGGCGGCGGAGGGAGCAGCTCGCTGGCGGCGGCGGGAGCAGCTCGCTGGCGGCGGCGGGGCTCCTGCCAAGAGAGCAGCTCGCTGGCGGCGGAGGGAGCAGTTGGGCGACGGCAGGGCTCGGGCAGAGAGAGAGAGAGGGGAGGGAGGAAGAAGAAGGTGGAGTTTTCACAATTTTCCATCCAAGGTAGGTAATTTCGCCACGTACGCGACACGTATAAGCCCAACACATTATGACTATTTACATGATTTTGCAATTTTCGTAGTGGATGATAGGGGTTGAATGACCAGATGCAACAATAACATCCTAGAAAAAACTGTGTGATGCATATTGCTGAATTTTTCCACATTTTTTGAAAAAGGCAGCTAATTTTGTCACGTACACCAAAACATGATAACTAGTCATAATAAAATTTTCACACTAGTCTCTTCAAATTAGAAATCTACATTGCAATTTTAGTTCAACAAAGATCACACTACTCGTCCATATTCGAACCTACATATTGTATAACGGGGGCAGGAGAGCATAGCAGCCACCGTTTCATTTGGCAATTTTTTAATCAACTCTATTAGCCCGCAGTTTGAAATGGCAGGTTCTAGTTCGGCACTAATTTCCCCCCATTTTAATTGGCGAGATATCTTTCGACGCTACATATTGCCAATCTATACGCGGGAAACAGCGATGGATATTTTTTCCATCAAATGAAACGACGGGTTTTGTCTCAGATCTTTTCTCCGCCGGTTGAAATGGCACGAGTCGATTTATTTAAATCTAAAATGGAAAAATATTTATTTAATTTGAAAGAATTGGCGAGCGCCAGCGTCCGGACGTCAGTCCAGACGCCAGCGTGCCAGACCAACCTCGGTCGTTGCATCGATGGCAACCAAGCGCATCCGACGCAGCGCATGCATGCGGACATCCGGCTGTATCAGAACGAGCGCGGACGTTATTAGCCGATCAGTTGATTAAATTTTCAATTAAACTTTTGATTTTTGTATAAAATTCAAACAGTGTTTAAAATGCATGGAATAAATTTCATAATTCTTCTAAAATCGAGAGCAACCCATTTTAAATACTTTTTAAATTTTTTGATTTTTTTTCACTTTTTCAATTTTTTTGATGTGAAACTAGAAGAATGCACTTATGAAGCTTACACATATACTAGCGAAACTTAACCGTGTGCGGATGAAACTTGGCCGTGTGCTGATGAAATCTGATGAAACTTGAATGAAACTTTGATGTAACCTGATGAAACTTGGATTAAACCTGTGAAAACTTCATAAAACTTAAAGAAACTGGATGAAACCTGATGAAACTTGAAAAAACTTGGATGAAACCTAATGAAACTTGACAGTTCGGCAAAGTTTAACGAGTATGAAACCCAAGTTTCAGTAGGCGAAATCTAAGTTTCAGTAAGCAAACCCCAAGTTTCACCAGGTAAGTTTGAAGATTTATATGGCAATATACATCTTGTTTTGTTCGTAAAAATACGAGGAACACGTCGGTGCAAACGGTTTGTGGATTAGAGCACCCAGTCAAAAAATATGGCCACCGAAAGAAAAAAATACTGTGGGACCCACCCCTGCTGCCAGCACAGTACAGCTTCCCGCATTCGCGCGCGGCGCGGCGCCTTTGGACGCACCGGCCTTCCGGCTGAAAGTGTTTTCGATAAAAAATATTAATAAATCCCCAACCTGAAAAGGTAGGGGTTAAGAGCCGAACGATAGGAAGATCGATGAGCAAACACCGAGCCGAATGCAATAATGCTGAATGTGGTAACAAGTAAAAGCTTCGAAGGTTTTTCAGAAAAAGGCAGCTGAGACAGAAGTGGATGGATGCTGACATCAGTGAGATCTATAGAAAGAGAGGAACACGGGTTTGTCCGCAATCCTACACTGCCTGATTGTCACGACGAATCGGAAGACTAATGTTCTTTTTTTTAAAAAAGATGAGTTTGATCGAGCCTTTGCCTTGGGCATGTACAATAGTATAAATAATTATGATCTATAATGCAATCCATTACACCAGATCAACAGTCAACTGTAGATATGGCTACATGCTATTATAGATAGCTTTCTGTTTGCACCAAAAAAGTACATTGACCAAACACATCGTGGAGCTTAGAATTCAGAACCCCGATCAACACCACAATTAGGTGCATGGTGCGACGGTCGATTTGATTTAACAGTTGATAAGAAAAAAACGTAATTAGCATCAAATAGTCAATTAGATCTATAATAGATTGAACCTAAAACACTAGCAAAGTAGTAACAGATTCAAACCGAAGTAAAAGATTATGAAACTATCGGCCTAGGTCAATATAAACCAATAGGTTCAAAGCGAAATCTACTATCAAGCCGATTAGATCAACTAAATAATAGATTAAGGGTAAACAATCTAATATTGAGCTGATAAAATCAACCAAGCAACCAAAAGAGGGTAAACAAACTACAAACTAGCCGATATGATCAACTAGGATGTAGAAAGAGGGTCAAACATCTATCGGACAATCATGACAAGAAAGATCGATTGAAAGTAAAACCATGAAAGAGAATTGAATTGAATTGAGACAACACTAACCCATGGTATAACTGGAAGCCAAACAAAAGACGATGTGCCGCAATTCGATGAAAATTAGAATACATCAAATCAAAACAACTCTAAGTTATACCTAATGCGACAAAAGTAGACAATAAGTAAAGGACAAGTAAAAAATACAGTATTTATATATTGATCGTATGATGATTTACACCCTCAAAGGCCAAGTATTTATATAGGGGTCTGACATCTACTTTGTGTCATACTCTACACGAATTCATCATGATTTCCAATTATACCTCAAATTCAAACCGAGCTACTCATCTAAGACGATTTGTCCTCTTCCTTTCGGATTTGCACAACCGGCACAAGCTTATGGTCTATTTGGTCCATATCTCTGTAGCCCAATCCAATTTCTAGAAATTTCTAAAACATTGACTATTGTCCAAAATTTGAAGCTAACATTTTCTTGCACATAATTTTTTTCTCATGTTGCCGTGTAGAATCAACTTTTGCATTAAAAATGACCCAAATTTTTATACATGATCTTTCTCCTCCACATCATCGTATGTTTTATGTAACAAACCATATATCTATGGATCATTAAGCAAAAAGTACTTACGCTTATAAATTTCATTTTTTCTCATAAATTAATGAGTTGGCGGTGCTTTATCGGTAGTTTGAAAATATACTTCTAATATTAGATGGCTCGGCATGGCAACGTGCGGTGAAGGTTCGTACGCTATATATGACTGATGGCCGGTTGATACTCAAGCATACATGCCAACTTGGTTTTTTTTTAAAAAAAAAGAGGGGCAGGAGAACTGCCGTCCTATTTCATTGATCAGCAGAAAAAAAATAAATAAAAATCCCGTCCAAGCATGGGATACAACCGCAATGCTCCACTACAACCCTGGCCAAAGCCAGACACACCTCCAGCCACCGCTGGAAACACCGCCTATAGGGTAAAGAGAAAGGGATGCAGCCCCACCACTGCCACCTAGACCAAAGGTCGAACAAAGAGAGAGAGATACAGGTGAGGGAGAAGGGGAAACACCACCAACACTCACACAGCAACAAACGACTCCTAGAACAGCAGACCTAACGAAAATCCAAAGCGCAAAATGGCGACCACGACGCCTCCAACGCTCACACAGCAACAAACGGCTCCTAGAGCAGCAGACCCAGCGGAAATCCAAAGCGCAAAACGGAGATCATGATGCCTCCAACGAGGTAGCGACGGGGAGAACCCGCCGCCATCGCAAAGCAGCTAGGGTTTTCACCCAGAGCAGGAAAGGTTCAATAGGTGATGCCTTCAACGAGGAACGACACCAAAGGTTAAGCTAGCACCAGCCCAATAGGGCGAGGCTTTCGCCCAAAACATGCCCTACTAGCGCAGAAGGCAAAGGCCGCCGAAGGTCGAAAACACAAGTAGAACTGAGTCACCGGCAGAAGACGCGGAGCGAAAAAACGCGAATGAACGCCGCCACCCGATGCGGAGGACGCCGCCCACGCCACTGGACACCTTAGAGAAAGGGAGGGTCGAGCCAAAGAGGACGGGACTGGGTCAAGAGGCAGACAACGATGACGTTGTCGGAGAAAAGGTCACCAGCCAAAGCCGCCGGATAGGGGCCACTATGCCTGGTGGTCAGCGCACGGGATGCGAAAGAGACCGGCCGTAGCGCCACCTAGGCGGCACAAGCTGAACCCTGCCACTAACCCAGAAGACACCAACCTACACCAGCGAGCACCTCGCAGGAAGGGGAGTGCAAGGTGGACGAGGACGAGATCAGGCTAGAAACAGGGGTCGGCATGTCGCTGAGGATGGGCGACGACCCACCAAGCCACCATGGGAGGAGCTGAGAAGACATCGAGCACACACCCTTGTAGCCCACCTGCTCTGTCCGCTTCGATTAGCAACCGAAACGAGCCCCCCAAGCAGCCTACGAGACCCTCCAAGAAGGAGAAGAAGCCGGTGCCGAGCTCCGCCGACCTACGAGGCCACCGATCCCACAACCCTGGAGTACACCCGCTCCGACCGCTCCGGCCAACACACCACCAGATCCGAGCCTCCAGCTCGTGAATCCGCCCTCACTTAGAGCGGTCCCCCCTTTGGATGGCCTCCGCCAAGACAAGCCCAGGAGGAGGGGAAGAAGGGAGAAAGAAGAGGAAAAGCCAACGTCAAGCTCCACCATTGCGCACAAAGGTGCGAACAAAGAAGGACAGCACGCGCCACGTTGCCGCCGCCACGCCTAGGCCCGAAGGGGAGGTCGTTGGCCGCTGGCACCTTCCGCAGCCAGCCACCAGGCCACTAGCTCACTTCCACAGACTCTGAGAGCACGCCATCTGCAAGCCAACCCTTGGGTCCAAGACCGCTCGCCACCGGACTCAGGCGCTGCACGTCTTGGGTGTAAGGTAGAAGAACCGCCACCTCCACATCTAGATCGGGGGGTGGGTGGGGTGGGGGTCACCGGGCATCATCGCGACGCTGGAGGGGACTAGTCGCAGCTGCGTCGAGGGCCGGAGGAAGGAGGCCGCTGGCTATGTATAGATCTAGAGCGAGGAGCACGAGGAATGCCGGCCACAGGCGCCTCCGCCCGCGCCGTGCCAAGGTGGAGGTCGGGGCGCCGCCACCGCGCCGAGGGGGATGGACGCCGCCACGCGTCACCAGACACGCCAGAGGAGGGGGAGCCGCGCCGAGCCGCCACTCCTGGCCGCGCCGCCGCGTGCCGGCCCGACCGCACTGCTGCAGCCGTCGCCTCGAGCCACGCCAGGCCGATTTTGCCACGCCACGGCACCGCCACCTCGCGCCGGCCCAAGTCACGCCACCACCGGATCCGGCCACCTCGCCGTCGGATCCGGCCTCCATGCCACCCAAAAGCCAGGTACCTTCCCGTAAGAGCACCGGCAAACAAGAGAGACAAAAGGAAGGGGAGGAAGGAGGAGGAGGGAAGAAGACGACAGGGAGAGAAGGGCGCCGGCTGCCGCCACCGGCCAGCGGCGGTGCTAGGGTTGTGGAGAGGTGGGCTGGGAGTTGGGTCGCCCCCGAGCCACCCTGGGAACAAGTGATTGTAGTTTAAATGCTATTAGAGCCTTCATCCTACTGTCAACTTGGCAAACACAGTGCCTCGAGGCTAGATCTCATTAGATATTTCAGATTAAATTAATTAAATTAAATGAAAATTTGTTATTTTTGTATAAGTTAAATGGTGTAATATTTTGTAATCATTATTGTCGGGTTTTAAATAGTTCTTTTTGTAGTTCATAAAAAAACATAATTTTTTGAATTCTTTAAAACATCTTTTGAGGATGTCACAAATTTGCTACAGTAAAACTCAACTCAACTTTAAACTGAAATAAACAAGGCCATTTATACCTATTATATTCATAGATCCAATCGAAGTCACAAGGCCATACATCCTCCGCTCCCTCCCCCTCCCCACGCGCGAGGAGATCAACACCCTCCTTCCCCTTTCCACATACGCAGATATCAACACCAGGTTTATAGGTCTCTGAGGCTTGCTATGATAGAGGTCTTGGGATATGTCTCATTAGGTTTCAGACCTATGTCCAAAAATATCCACAAGCCTAACCGAAGCAATAACAAGGACGTCCTGAATTAACTTAAAATAAAAAAACTAGTCTAACGAGTGAGACGTGCTCACCTATTAAGTTATGCTCCTCTATCATCAATATTTGGTGCGAGACTAAACTCTGTAGACATCCCAACTACAGCAAATGCATAATCAACCCATTCAACCTAAATTCTTGATTCTGCCTTTGAATCTAGACCATCGAGCACACATCCTTGTTCTTCACCGTTCCGCTATATTTGGACTTCTCCTCTCTCATGTCAACACGTGTCCTTTCCTATTTTTTTTGACCCATACACAAAAAAGAAGTAGATGAAATCCTCCATCGTACGTATGTACGAATATGGGTGTATATTTTCTCTTGACAATGAAATTAAATATTGTACAGATACGAGACAGACATGCAATAGCTGCACCGCGACAAGGACATGAATCAAGGGGATAAACACGAGCCCCACCAGCGACAAAAGAGAGGCATTCCAAAGTGTTGAAGTCAATCCTTAACAGTAAAACTAGTAACATCAATACTACAGCGGCATGCTGTATTGCTGTGCACATATAGAATTAAAGGTCGTTTAAGAGATGCACGGTATGTAATTATCTACGTACAAATTATCTACATAGAATGGTGAGATATGATGTTTAAAAAACTAAATTATTTAAAAACATAAAGTAACTAATAAAAACTAAAAAAATAAAAACTAAGCAAAACAACTTCTTATATTCGGTTCCACGAGCTTTCAATATTCACTGGAGTATTTCAACAGATAATTGATACGTTATGTCTCGAGAACGACCTCTAAAATTAAAATTGTTCCGTTTAGTTCATAATATTTTTAAAACCTTTCATCAGTTGCTTCAAAAAAAATTAAAACTAAGATTAATAGTTCAAGGAATTTAATTTTTTAAACAGTCTATATATCTCACTGATATACGTAGATAGATACGTTTCATCTCGAGAAACAACCCTCAGTATCAAATATCACCCAGTACCCTTTTCTTAAACTATCTCAACCAGTACATATTACTCACCGTCGTAACTATTGTGCAGAACAATTAAGATCTACAGCTCACACGCCAAATTTATTAAAATAACAGCACTATCTGTGTTTGAAAATTGAACTCCTAATATATGTTTTATATACAACATGATTTTGTTGAATTTTTGGAAGACGCAAGTGTCGTGTAGGCACTATAATTTGCGGTTGGGCTTGATTTGATTGTAGTTAGAAAAATTGAGGACTTTTAAAAAGATGCATGAAAAGACTGAAAATTTTATTAAAAAATATTTTTGAGAACTTTAAGAAAAACTCCACTAAGGATATCTAAAAATTATAAAAAATATTACATTAATTAAATAGCCTGTATAAAAATGATAAACTTATAGATTGAACTAGTACATCAAATTAGAACCGTAAATCAAAGAGGGTAGTAGTCCGAGTAAAAATTCTGCAAAAGAGAGGGCATGTTATTATCAGTGACACGGACACTAGTCACGTAGTACCAAAGATCTGGATGTGCAACTGGCAATTAACATGCTTTTGGATCATGAAGGGGTACCCCATCTTCCCCATTGGACCGCAGGGATGGGCTTGACGTTGATGCCGCGGCTAAGTTCGCTCCCCTCCAAATCTCACTCCGCTGTCCCATTTTGGAGGAGGGGCACCTGCTTGGATTTCGCAGGAGAATATACCTTTTGTTGTGAAAGCGAGTCCATATACAATTATACAGACGACCCAAAACTTATTTTAAAAATTACAAAATGATTTTGGCAAAAGTATAAAGGGAGCAAAAATGTGCTCCGATGCGAGTCACAAATTAAGGAATGCCTAACAGGTGACGAGGAGAGAACAATTCTAAATTCTTCCAAGAAAAAACTGGAAGGCAATAATACTTCATTGAATCACTGTATAATTCACAATAGTTGCTTCAAAAAAAGGACAAACGTTCTTAACCGAAAAAATTATTGGAACAAAAGGAGCTGTTTTACAATATATTAATATCAATATGAACTGCCCAATTCTATAGATATAATAGTTCGAATTATTTTAATTTTTTATACTATGGTTATAGTATAATTATATGGACAACTTCTTATAAACAAACTGTAAGAACCGCTAATTATTATGTGCTGTAAATTTACTCAAGAACAAGTTTGTCGCCAGCTGAGCTGCAATCGGCATCATGCAAGGATAGATTCTAACAAATCACCTAATTTCACTATAGACTCAAAACACTAGATTTTAGCTTATACTACCTCCTTTTTTTTTTGTTTGACGCATTTGACTTTTCGATACGCCTTTGACCATTCGTCTTATTCAAATTATTTTTGTAAATATCATTTATTTTGTTGTGAATTGTTTTATCAATAGATGTACTTTAAATATGTCTTTTTAATCACATAATTTCACTATAGACTCGTAACACTAGATTTTAGCTTATACGGAGTAATATGATACACATGCTTGCATACTAAAAAAGCAAGATTACTTTGATGACCCGACAGGTGGCAGAGTTACTATTTGTGTTGATCAAAATTTATGGTATAGCTCTCATTTTACTCTTCAAATGCTCTGGAACGGACGGGCCGGGCTGTATCATCACGGAAGTAGTGGACGGACAATGACGTCTCTTTCCTTCAAGTAACAAAACAAGGCGAGGAACAAAAAGTGTCAACACTCAGCATATACACCTGCACCAGCAGTACACATTATTGTAGGAAAAAAAATTATATTGTGCCTTGTCTCCAAGCCAATCATTTATTTTAGCTAGGTTTCGAGTGACGTGGAGGTTTTACTGTCCATGCTCTTTTTTGGGATGCCGTTTATTTTTCAGAAAGAGTAAAAAGGCACTGGCGGTGCTTAAACTATTCCCACGGTGCCATCTAGGTCCACGATCTCCCAGATTCGACAAGCGCATCCCCGAAGTTACTAATGTGTGTCGTTTAGGTCCAAATCTCATCCGGAGGAGTAATTTGCCACCGTGGACAGTCCACGTGGTATTTTTATATTTAAAAAATTAAGAAAAATCATAAAAAAAATCCGAAAAATCACAAAACAACCTCGGTACTATTGCGGGTTTTTTTTTCTGTGGCCTAGGTAAAAAAAAACCTAAGAAAACTATCATATCCTACCTAGCGTTTCAATATTTAATGAAATACTTACACTGGATCAATCACATTCCACCGAATGAGGAAATTAGCGGTACTTTAAAAGTATTTTTTTTCAATTTTTTACGATTTTCCTGAATTTTTATGCTTTTTTGGAATTTTTTTAATGATTTTTCTGAATTTTTTATGATTTTTTGAATTTGTTTTATGATTTTATGATTTTTTATGATTTTTCTAAATTGTTTTGTTTTTCGGATTTGTTTATGATTTTTCTGTATTTTGTATGATTTTTTGAATTTTTATGATTTTTTTGAATTGTTTTGTGATTTTTTGGATTTTTTATGATTTTTCTGAATTTTTAAAATATAAAAATGCCACGTGGACTGTCCACGGTGGCAAATTACTCCTCCGGATGAGATTTGGACCTAAACGACACACATTAGCAACTTCAGTGATGCGCTTGTCGAATCTGAGAGATCGTGGACCTAAATGGCACCGCGGGAATAGTTTAAGGACCGCCAATGCCTTTTACTCTTTCAGAAATGTACCGGGCCCAGGCGGGGACATCGATCTGAAAAGCGACGTGAGAGCTAGAGCACCGGATATGGCTTGTGCCGTACTACGCAAGCGCGAGCGCCGATCCGTTAGCCATCGTAGGAGTGGATATGACCATTGTTATCTCAATTTTGAACACTGAACCGAGGCGTTTTTAGTACGATCGATTCTTCTCAATTGTTGGACGATTTGCCTTTTTTGCTTACAGCGCTCTCGCTGCCTTAATTGAATATGTGTTTTACTTAAGTAGAGCGGCTGGCAAAATGGTAGGAAAAGGAAATGTTGTGCGATTTTTTGTTCGAAAACACTTTGTGCCGGGAGTCCGGCGCATCCGGACTCCCACGCGCGCGCGAAAGGTGCAGGCACGCACTGTGCCGGCATGCATGCAGTGGGCCCCACAGCAATTTTTTTTTAATAGCCATAATTTTTGACTGCGTGCTCCAATCCATAAACCGTTTGCACCAACGTGTTCATCGTATTTTTACGAACAAAACAAGATATAAGTTGTCATATAACTCCTCAAACTTATCTGGTGAAACTTGGGTTTCGTCTACTGAAACTTGTGTTTTCACCTACTGAAACTTGGCTTTCGAATCTGAGAGATCGTGGACCTAAATGGCACCGCGGGAATAGTTTAAGGACCGCCAATGCCTTTTACTCTTTCAGAAATGTACCGGGCCCAGGCGGGGACATCGATCTGAAAAGCGACGTGAGAGCTAGAGCACCGGATATGGCTTGTGCCGTACTACGCAAGCGCGAGCGCCGATCCGTTAGCCATCGTAGGAGTGGATATGACCATTGTTATCTCAATTTTGAACACTGAACCGAGGCGTTTTTAGTAAGATCGATTCTGCTCGATTGTTGGACGATTTGCCTTTTTTGCTTTCAGCGCTCTCGCTGCCTTAATTGAATATGTGTTTTACTTAAGTAGAACAGCTGGCAAAATGGTAGGAAAAGGAAATGTTCTGCGATTTTTTTTTCCCACCAAAAAGTAGGTGTCAGTGGAAATCTAAATTTTTTTGCTAACACTCAACTTCTCAAGTGCCAGCGGTTTAGGGGCTGTTTCTTTGCCTCCATCTGGACTAACCAAGCTGAACGCATGTGGAGCTAATGTTTGGATGCCTGTAGAAACTCCAGGGACCGGCACAACTCGTGCATGGATCGATTGTTTTCACTGAGCCTGGCCAGCATAGTGCTGCAGTGGTGTTGACCTAGGCTCTCCTTAGAACTCTCACTCATCGTGTTTATCGTGCACATCGGACACATACATGCTGATGCGCGTTAGATCAGCTCGATCTTCTGATGAGAACAATATGTTGAATTGGGGCAGTGACGACGCTACCAATCCACGGGATCATCAACTGAACAATCGCAAAGTCACCACACAGGGCGATCAACCAAGCCAGGCACGTTCAATCTTTGAACCTGCTAGCAATCGAGAACAAGTAAAAACAAGATGACTGATAAATCAACTCATAAAAGGATGAGTTTCCATTTCTCATCACAGGTGATCTAGTCGACACACGCGAACACGAGGAGAGACACACCGGGTCTACCAAACACAGCAAAACTTGAGCGTAAAAGCAAGGCACTGGCCACATATATAGCGACGGCCAGAGGTAGTAGGTTGGCCAAACCAGGGGTGTTCACCAAATCCTTAAGTTACATGGGCCATAGGCCCAAAAATACGGTGACGCAGCACCTTGAAAATGTGGGACGTGATATTCTTCTTCGTTTTTCTAACGCTCCTGAACGAATCTAGATGTGGTGCTGGATCTCTTTTAAGCTTATCAATGAGTGGTCGCACACTGAAATCGGAGTTTGGAAGCCCGAATTAGACCCGTTTGAAGTTGACGAGATGCTGGATGGTTGAATCGGGTTTTTTGGCGTTTTGAGCTTTCGTATGGGCATTCCTTGACTCGTGGGCTTTCCTCGGGGTGCGTGCTTGAGGCGCTGCTCCATTGACGTGGGCTTGAAAGGCCGAGTTTCTCGATTAAGACCCCTCAACGACGAAGATGTTCCAGTGTCGATCATAGGCGATAAAGATGGAGCGGCATCGGTAGTCGTTGGAGCGGTCGGATACGAAGGAGGGGCAACGATCACACTGGTCATATCCACATAGGTGATGTCCTCATATCATACGAACTGGCAAGGGGAACATATTTTATTTGTTGCTTGGTTTGGTTGACTTAAAAGTTAAGGGTATTTTAAATAAAGGCACAAAAAGATTAAAAAAAAGTTTTTTTAGAAAAACTCCACATTGGCTAAAAAAATTACTACAAAAGTGATTGGTCTGTATAAAAGTGACAAATATTAGCTCAATGAAATCGAACCAAGTTGCAAATCAAAGAAGGCCTTCTTTGCGGACGCAGCCCTCATAGCTATGGTAACGATGCTGTATGTATGTTCATCCTCATCGTATCATTATTAATGCTTAAGGAAAATCGCTATATAAAATTACCTCACCTTATGACGATCGTGTGCACGGATTCTCTTCGTGTTGCAACGGGGCTGTTTTCACATCAGGAACTAAGAGTTATTTAACGCAGATCAAATATCTTTATAGAGCGTAAAAAGATCCGATAAAAGTATCAAGATATGTGAGAAAATCAACTGAGATCTATCTAAAAATCTGTTGCCCAATGATTAGCAAAAGCGATATCTTAATGGAAAAGGTGCCATTTTAGTCACTGAACTTTCATGAAAGTCAATTGCCACGTGGACTGCCACGTCAGCAAAACCACCCTGAAAACCGATCAAGGACGAAAATGGTGCTTTTGCAAAACCATGAGAACTGTTTCAATTCGGTTTTCCACCACGAAAATCAATTGGATGCTTTTGCAAAGTTTAGGGACTAAAATGACATTTTTTTTCTATCTTAATCAAATTCTATACACTCAAGTTTTTTATTTGTTTGTTTCAGTTTGGAAGTGAAGATGCTAGTCAAGTGAAAATATCTGATTATCGTCCATCGACTTTCTCAGATTATTTAACTACAAATATTTGTATCCGTGCTAAATCTGATTTGTATGTTCATATGCAATATTATTTGGTATTATCCGCATCCATATCTGACTCCATGTCTGTTAAAAAAAAATATGGATACAGATACAAAATAAGTGATATCAAACCATATTCGATGTCAGCAAGATATTCAGTGCTAATTAATCTCCATTGGGTGCTAACATGATAACATTATTTCCGGGTCCTGAGATTCATGAGGAGCGTCTTTCTCACTTAAAAAGTCAAGAGGTTTTCGTAAAAGTGTTTGCATGAGAAAAAAGGTTCTCACCTCTTCATATCAGAGTCGCTTCTCATGCATCTAATAATCTAAGATCTGATGTTAGTATGTTATTTTCTCCGTTATGAAATATTAGTTGTTTTATATTTGTCCAAGTCAAAGTTTTAAAACTTTATCTATAAAGAACTTTTAAACTATTTAGGTTGAGAACATAAAAATTATATAGATAGATTCGTATTGAAAAGAACTACATTATAAATAAAGTATTTGACCCAAAAATTTATGTTCAAAGTTGTACTTTGGAGACCATGTTCATATCCGAAACGACTATTATTTCATAATGGAAGGAGTAATACCTAATGGGAATTAGCATTAAATATGTTGCCTTTGACATGCAACCTATCTAATGCTAATGTTTATTGGGTGCTAACATCAGATCTGAGACATGAGATTCATGAGGAGTGACCCAGGCATGAAGAGATGGAAGCCCTTTCCCACATAAAAAGTCAGGAAATTCTTATGAAAAATATTTAAGTGACAAAGAGAGTTTCCAACTCTTGATATCTGAGTCGCTTCTTATGCATCCCAAACGAGGTAAGAATGTCGATCATCTACGTTGATAATAGGAAAACTGCACGTAGCACCCAGCATGTTCTATATAGAAGACATTATCTTGTATTTTTCAAGCACACTTAGAAGGCAAGCATTATCTTGTGTGGATAAGATCAGTATATTTTTGGCATATCGCGTCGGCCTCCGCGTGAGTCCGAGTGTTTTGTACGCCCATGCTGACCTCGTTGCTACGTTCCAAAGGAAAAATACCCGAAATAATCAACAGTTAAATAAAAATTAATAAAATAATCCACTGTAAAAAAAAATTACGAAAATATCCTCGGGTCCCGCCACCCCGGGTGGCGGCCGCCACCGGGGACGGCCGCAGCTGAGCTGCCGCCACCCGGGACGGCCGCGGCAGAGCTGCCGCCACCCGGGGTGGCCGCAGCTCAGCTGCCGCCACCC
>SPJY01014963.1:427617-479596 GCA_005191435.1 Raddia distichophylla
CGAAGAGAATCCCAAATAGCCTTGGCAGAAGTGAGGTTGCTAACTCTTTCGAACACATCTCTACTCAACCCCGTGAGTATAGCATTCATAGCCTTAGCATCATTAGCCATAAGTGTTTTCTGAATTGGTGTGAGTGGTACATTCTCAACACGAATGATAGTGATGCCATTCTCAACAGCATCCCAAATGTCAGCGCCAATGGAAATAAGATAAATTTTCATGCGCTTCTTCCAGAAATCAAAGTGCAAACCATTGAAGATTGGGATCCTATTTGCAGCTACACTATCCCCTTCGGCCATCTCTAATGCGGTGAAGCAAAACTAGAGAGAACCTGGCTCTGATACCAATTGAAGGAACCTAAGGCCGAGAGGGGGGGTGAATCGGACTATTTCAATTTTTACTTTTGTTGCACTTAGTCACTTAAGCAAGTTAAGGCACACAGCTAGCGCGTGGATTCCTACACAAGTCTAGTTGGCGGAAGCAATCGATGCACAAGTGTAGGAGGCACGAAGGCACTCACAGGCAGTGGATATCAAGATGCGGTTAAGTAAATAAGACAGAGAGGCGCAAACCGAGTTGTTTACCGAAGTTCGGTGCTCAACACATGAACACCTACGTCTCCGTTGAGGAAACTTCTCACACAGAGAAGTCGGGACTCTCTCGTCCCTAGCCCTCAATCCACTCGATGGTAGCTCTTCACCAACACATAGTAGGCGAGCTCCAAACCTTCACACGCGAAGGACCCGAAACACCGACTTCACAAGCGAAGCCGACCTCGAGCACACCGAGGATTTAGCACATCTCCGACGCAGGAGAAGAGCACCTTGGGAAGCAAGGTGGCCGCCGACACGACGACGGGCTTTGCACACCCCGACGGACAGAGAGGAAGCACCGTGGGAAGCACGGTGACCTTCACGAAGAAGGGTTTGCTTGTGGTACGGTTGATGGAGCTTGGCGATGACGACGTCTCCCGGTAGCAAGAATCCCAAGAGCACAAAACCGGAGACACCACAACTCACTTAACCCTCATCCCACCATGAAGGATGGCAAGACAACCATGGGGGAGGGCACAAACCTTGGAGATGACGAGGAGAAGACTAGGGGATGCTCTCTTCTTCTTCCTCACTCCTTCTCCCTCACTCTCTCTCACTCAATCTCTCAAGCACATGGAACCCTAGGTGGAGGGGGAACCATGGGAGGAGCTCTCTCACTTGGGAAGGTGGCTAGGATTGCAAATGAGCCTCTCACCCCTCTCCCACGACCAGGAATCCCCTTTTATACTCCCCCACTTAGAAACTCTAGAAAATAGATCTCAGATCCAAATTCACACCCTACCCCGGACAACCCCCGGACAGTCCGGACGAAGGCAAGCGCTCCCTGTAGAAAATGCAGTTCGAGACAGAGGGGACACAACAGGGTCCGGATAGTCCGGACTCTCAGGCCGGACAGTCCGGCCGAAGGCATTCGCTCGCTGGAAAAGAAGGGATTTGCAAGCTGGGGAGGAAAGAACTTGGGTCGGACAGTCCGGCCTATAGGGCCGGACAGTCCAGCCGAAGGCATGCGATTTGAAATTGCAAGCTGGGGAAAAATAACACTTGGGCCGGACAGTCCGGCCTACAGGGCCGGACAGTCCGGCCTAAGGCACAATTTCGACTGCGTCTCAGGTTTCCAGCTGCTGAACGCTTCCCGAATTTATATGATTTTTTATGTTGCTCAAATGAAAAAGTTGTCAATACAAAAAAGATGCGCCTTGAAATTCTCTACAACTTTCATGTTTTGAAGTTTTTAATCCGAGCATGGGAAGGCTCTCAAAAATGTAAAATACCACAGATCTACCACGGAGGCTGAACCGGGCACTTGGGCCGGACTGTCCGGGCCCAGCTGCCCCAGCTCGGCCAGCAGCCCACAAAATCCTCTGTTACTGTAGCATTGCCCGAACCAAGGTATTTTTGTGGATTTAGAAATATTTGGCGCCAAAACTTAAGCTCAAACGGGCGGGAAGGTTTGTAGGCTTAGGCGGAAAGTTTTACGCCCACAAAGAGTTTCGGTTTTTGGATGGCTTAGTGGCTACGAAACCTCGGACACGTGGCTACCCCTTGGAATCCTCTGGACCTATCCCCAACTCTCTCGAAGGCGAATAAGGATAAGAGACCGGATATGTGCTCTGTGGGACCCTGCAGCCAGAGATTCGACAATCGACAGGCATGATGACGTAGACTACACACACGCAAGAAATCAAAAGAACTATGAAACAAATGTCCTTAATCTTGACGTGATTCATCTCTACAACTCAGTTGCCATCAATTACCAAAACCAAATAAGCCCCTCGGGAGCTTGCTCTTACACCTCCCCCGTCCAAATAGAGTGGGATTACCATCACCAAGTGCTAGAGATGCTGTGCCCCAAATTTCGCAAGATTTGGAGTTGATTTGGGCCAGTTTTGGGTTTTGCCCGAGATTTTCGGACTTGTCCGGAATCCTACCGGACTTGTCCGGCGCCTACCGGACTTGTCCGGCGCGGTAGGTGTAGCCGGGCCTGCACCGGACTTGTCCGGCGATTCACCGGACTTGTCCGGCGCGTATCGGACTAGTCCGGCGTAGCCACCGGACTTGTCCGGCGCTGCCAGGGCAGTCTGCTTTCGTCTCGTTTTTGCGCCATTTCCTTGGCGTCTTGAGCGAGACCTGTTCCGCTGTGTTTCTAGATGCATATGTAGGGTCTCTTTAGTCCATGTTTAGTCCACCGGATTAATTGTTAGTATGCTAAAAAAAATAGACGTAATCTATTCAAACAGAAAAAAACTAACAGGTGAAGTAATCTATTCAAACAGAAAAACTAAGAATTAGCTCTAGTCCATCTAAACATGGTCTTAGATCACACTTGAGGACTGTAGTTCTAAAAGACACTGACAAGCTAATTTGTGAAAAGCAACTTCAACAGTAGCTTTCATGAAGTGCTAGTTCTCAAAGGAAGTACTGAAACGTGATCGTTGGTGTTGTGTGATTCTTTTAAAACGACACAAAATGTGATTCTTTTAAAACGACATAAATGAACCAATCACTACCGTCGGCTAGCTCAGCAGTCAGCACACGGTGGAAGTGTAGGACATGAGCACTCCTGGCGCCATGCGGTGCACTGTTCCGGTCTTGGCGAACGAAGCCCGAGGCGTGGAAAAAGAAAAACAAAAAGGGCCCGTTTGTATGATTACTAGGGGGCGCCTGCCGCTCTGCATTTGATTCCCCCTCCCGCCCTGCCCTGCCGTGACGTCATGCGACACGTCCTGTCCCCCCGCCCCGGGTCAGGGCGCCACGACATTCCCGGGATTCTGCCGCTGCGCCCTCCACGCCGGTCCCACTCCCCCGTCGTCTCGCCTCGCGGCCTCGCTGCCGCGGCAAGCCATGCAGCGCAGCGTCACCGGGAAGAACTGCCATCTGGAGCCCGCCTGCCGGCCACGGCCAAATTGCGCTCCGGCCGTCGTCAGCCGGGTCTCTGACCGTGACTGGGTCGGCCGCGGAGATCGGTCCGGTCTCGGTTCATGCTTGGCTCCATTTGAGGCAGCGGCCGAGGAGGCGCGCTAGCTGTGGGTTCTGGCGCCGCTGGCGAGCGCGGTGCAGACTGCAGAGGTCCGGACCCGGAGGCGCTCGTGGCCGCCGAGCCCTGCACTGCCGTGGGCCGTGCCGTGTTGTCAAGTTGCCTGGGAGACCTCAGACCGACGTGCTCTGTCTGCACGGAAGGGAAGGGGACGCGTCACGCTTTGGCTCCTGGCGGCCGCGGTGACGCGCAACGCGACGGACGGACCGGGCGCGGGCGGTGGCATGGCATGCATGGTACGCGCGCGTCGTGTCGCGTCACCGTGTTTCCCGTCCCGTGTGCAGTGCCGTGCAGGGACGGAGAGGGAGGAGGAACTGGAAGTACTCGTTGGGCTGGGCAGTGCGCCGCCCGGTGGACTGGAGTACCGGCGGACTCGGCTCGGCTCGAGCTTCCTGCCCGAGGCAAGGCGCCGAGGGATCGTAATCGGATTCGATCTGCCCCGAGGTGGCGGCTCGTCTGAGTCTACTATAGCGTGAACGTGTACGTGCATGCGTCAGAATGCGTCAGAATAGACAGTACTGCAGCAGTGTGTATGTGCATATCAGAGGACACGGGGAACGATAAAGTGCAGGACGTGTAAAATAGACAGTCTTTTACACCTGCCGCTAGACTCAGTCTCAGCGCGCGGCGTCGTGTCCGCGCCCGTGTTTTTTTGGGGGGTCTTGCCTGGTGCATGGAAGGTGGAGCCTTGGAGTTGAACATGGCCGGACCGCCTGTCCGTGCTCGACAAGGTTAATTGGAGAACAAAAATCTGCAAAGATTCGAAACGCCGATTTCCAGGGCGACCTGTCACGAGTAAGTAAGCAGACACGGGTACGTGCGTGAAGTCCAGCGCGGTAGCTGTTTCACGCACGCACCAAAACTTCCAGGGCCAGATACCAAATACGGTTGAAAAGATGTACAAGTACTACGTGCTACCTCGGTGATTCCTGCAATGGAAGCTAGACCATTGCTCTATACGTCCGTAGGATCGGTAGGACGGACCAAAGGAATATTGATGATTGCGGCGATCTATTGCATCCTCTCCTCTTTTCGGAACAAAAGAAAGGTCGGTCTGGCGCTTCTAGCCTTGTCAACTCTTCTTTTTCACGCGCGTAAAAGGCGTGGCATCGTTGAAAACGCACGCCCTTGAGCGTCGGGTCGCCCTGGATGGCACGCGAATGCATACGCCGGTCCGTACACAGCGCGCGCGTGCTGAAGTCAAAAAAGAGGCCCTGTCTGTGACCATCGAGTTTTGCTCTGCACCAAGCCACCAACGCTCACCGGCCCAGCGCAAACGCAAATGTAGACGCATGCATGCAACGTCGCTGCGAGCAAGCATGCACGCGTTCGGCTGATCCAATTGGCGAGCTAGGCAACCTTATCTTTTTTTTTTGGTACTGGCTCTGGGCTAAAGTGTGACGAAATGGAATGATTTGGGCGAAAGCATTTCTCGTTGCTCCCTCCGATGAGATCGGGCGAGGCCACCACGTACAGCGATGATTCCTCATCTTGATCCTGGCCGACGGGGGGAAGAAAAGCGACTTTTCATCGTCAACAGCGAAAAGAGCAGCCACTCGCTCGCTCTTCACACTCGCGAAGAATCTCATTATGATCCACTCCATCGGTATGCGTTTTAAACTTTCGACGAGGCAAGAAGACAGTATAGTATAGGAGTATATACTACTACTACTACGGCAGACGGTACGCGTATTGTCGCGTCGTACGATACATGCGTACAAATGTAGTACAATATTGGCGGCATAGAATGAGGTGGTGTCCGGTCGCCGCGGCGCGCTGTAGCGGTCCAAGCCCAAACCCACACGGCGGAGAATGTCGTGTCACGCGTCGCTGGATTGCCAGGCCTGCCCTTTTCTTTCTTCCTCCTCTCCCCCAGCGGCCTGCGCTGCGCCAAGGCTGCCACCCGCCCCCGTACGCGAGCGTACGTCGGGTAGCCGCGTGCGTCGCGTCGGCTGCGCGCGGATCCCTTCCCTTCCTCGACGACTCGACCGAGCAGACCCACGCCCGATGCGTCCAGCAGCCTCGCTCTATCCATCGTATCCCCCCAGCGAGAGGTGGCGTGGCGCCTGGCGCGTCGCGTTTGGCGGTACGCGTAGGCACGCCGTACGCGCGCAGGTGCACCGTCTCGCTGCGCCTGCCGATCGGTGCTGACATGTGGGGATCAAGACGGTGTAGAGACGCAAAGGCAAAGCGCGCACAGGACTGCACAGACGGAGACGGGGAAAAGAGAGAGCGGGGTTGGGTCTGGAGTCTGGACCGTGGGAGGTCCGGTCCGTCCGGAGGAGAGGCAGAGGCCACGCAGACGCAGGCACAGCAAGCAAAGCATGCCTGCGCAAATGCGGCATCATGGCGTCCCCGCTCGAAAGGCCGGCATCTTTAGCCCAAAGCCGCAGCAGCGCGCGGTCACCACACCACTTGAGGCGCAGCAGTCATCACCAGTTCGCAGACGCCCGGCCGCGGCCACCCCGCGCGCTTGCCACCATACTCATTGCCCTGCCCCGTGCCCGTTCCCCCGTCTAGCTCGGCCCCAAGCCCCCCCCCCCCCCCCCCCCACCCCCCACCCCCCACCTCGCTGCTGTTTCCACTGTTCACACCACGCCGCCGCCGCCACCTCCTCGCGTGCTCCCCCGGCGTGCCACGGGCTCGCCCACCTCCCCGGCCCGCTTTGGCGCTTTGCTGCCTCTCTTTTTATCAGAGCCCCCTCCTGCCTCCTGGCGCGGCGCGTTTGGCACTTGGCTTTGTGGCTCGCTTATTTATCGGAGCCAGGAGCCGCGGCCTCCCTTGCACGCCTCGCCTGCCTTCTTCGGACTACACCTACCTCGCCTTGGCGTTCCAGCCCCAGGAGACAGGCCGAGGTGGGTTCGCTTCCTTCTTGTCATTGCTCCCCGGCCGTCTCTTGCTTTGTCTGTCTCACGCGCGCTCTCTTGTCCCGTTTGGTTTGCTTCTCCACTTGCCGTTCCAGCATTCCTTGTTTGCTTCGAAATCGACGGATGCCGTTGTTCTTGGTACGCCGCACATCACAGGCTCACACCCGCTTCTAGTTTCAACCTCTGCTCGAGCCCGGCGGCATTGCCCCGTTCGCCACCGTACCTGGGAAAGAGGAGAGCTGCCGCTGCCCCCTTGCCTTCGACGCCGTTGCAGGCCCGCAACGATACCAGACTCTCGGACGCCAAGTGGCGTGCGATTGGTCGAGTTCATTCGGGCGCCTAGCTGACCAAGATTCTTTGCGCCATTTCGCTCGCTCTGCGCGTAGGCCTAGCCCTGTTGGGCTTTACTCCTACTGGCTCGTAGGAGGCATGCGGCGCCCTGCGCTGCGTGGCGTGCGTGGAACCGTGCAATGTCAGAGAGCTACAGTAAAATATGTGAGAGGGAAAATCAGAGGTGCACTGTAGCTACAGTAATATTCACCGTTTTACTGTTCGCACACCGTTTAATACTGTACCAATTCACTGTAGCATCATCAAATCTGACCCATCCATCTTGGATCCAACGGCTGACATCATGCGAATGTGCAATTTACTGTAGCTCTCTGACATTGCAAATGCAATGTCAGAGGATACCAATGCGGCGTGAGGACGCAAAAGACGCCTGCTTTCTTGGGAAAGGCGGGGTCGTGGTAGCCATGGGTCATGGGGACCCAACCCCCAGCTAGTACTACTACTCCTCCGAACGCATTTCTTTTGGCCGTCTTCTTCGCCTCGCCATTTTGCTCTCCTCCTCTTTGCCTGCTGCGTGCTCGCAAACAGCTCGCCATTTAAGTTAACGCCCGCTTCCTCTCTCGCTCACAGTGGCATGCAGGCGTTCTGAGTTTCCAGCTCGCGATGGCGGAGCGCGCGTGAGCTGGGAAGGCTCGAGGGTTCGTCAGGGTCTTGGCGTCAACAAAGCCGCGGCCTTTCTGCTTCGGTTCGCTGTGCCGTGTTTCTGGTGGAGATGTCGTCCTCGCAGGAGAAGGCCACGTCGGGCGTCCTGAGGAACGCCGCGGCGTTGCTCGACGAAATGCAGCTCATGGGAGAAGCGCAGGGTGAGTGTTTCAGCTGCTGCTGCTATGCGGGATTCTGCATTTCTCCGTCGCGTTTTCGGCGTGACGCGAGTCTTCTTCCCCGATGATTCTGTCAGGTGCCAAGAAGGTGATCAACTCCGAGCTGTGGCACGCGTGCGCGGGGCCGCTGGTGTGCTTGCCGCAGCGGGGGAGCCTCGTCTACTACTTCCCCCAGGGGCACAGTGAGCAGGTTCGAATGGATTCTGAATGTTCTGTGCCAGTTAACTTCGTCTTATTGCTGTGCTTGCAAATGCTGTTACTGCCATACAGGAGTATCGATTATGGATGGACCAATGGGCACTTTTTTTTTTTTGAATGCTTGCTGATCAGCTTACATTCAGAAATGCCCTCCCAACTGTCGTTGATGAAGCCGTTCTTTGGCAGGTTGCGGCTACCACTAAAAAGATACCGAATTCTCGCATTCCAAACTACCCGAGCCTCCCGCCGCAGCTGCTATGCCAAGTCCACAACATCACTTTGCATGTAAGTGTGAATGATAGTTCACTTCCAATTGTTTGGGTAGTCCAATATGTATTCCTTAAATACTTAATGCGTGAATGTTTGACTTACACAGGCTGACAAGGAAACTGATGAGATTTATGCCCAGATGACCCTGCAACCAGTGCACTCTGTAAGTGAATGATGTGGCTGTTAGGATTTAGAGCCCACTGCAAACAGCCCACGTATGGGACCAAAACGCAGAGAAAGGGCTCCCCAGGTCTTTAACGGACCTAAAGGCTCAACTAGAGCAACGACTAAGGTCATGGGCCCACTCAACCCAAAAGACTAGCCTGTTAGGTGAGGGACGGCTCCACCTTTTAAGTCGTGTTCTCCCATCATCAATTAGCGATGTGGGACTAAACCCAACAATCTCCCCCATCACACATCGGACCACTCTTCGTCACAACGGACAACTTCGTCCAGTGAATATGTGGAATTAACGGAGATGTGGGTCAATGCCTGGCTCTGATACCACTTGTTAAGATTTCGAGTCCGCTGCAAACAGCTTACGTATGGGTCAAAACGCAGAGAAAGGGCTCCCAGGTCTTAACGGACCTAAAGACCCAACTGAAGCAACGACTAAGACCATGAACCCACTCAACCCAAAAGACTAGCCTGGTGGGATAGGGTGTCTCCATTTTTTAAGTTGTGCTCCCCCATCACCAATAACCGATGTGGGACTAAACCCAACGATGGCATTGATGCATCGCATATGAGCTTCAGAGCTTGGCTTCAAAATATGTATCTTTGAGATTTTCCATACAACCAGCGCAGATCAATTTTATTCTCCGATTCCTACCGACAAAAGACACTGTAGTAACATGCACTGCCTTTAGGAAGCACCAGTAAATGTAGGAAATGGAATCACAGGACATTCCTGAAGCTGACGAACCTTTATTCATCCTGACCATCTCAGGAAACTGACGTCTTCCCAATTCCAACCCTTGGTGCTTATACCAAAAACAAGCATCCCACTGAATATTTCTGCAAAAACTTAACTGCAAGTGATACAAGTACGCATGGTGGTTTCTCTGTGCCAAGAAGAGCTGCAGAGAAATTGTTTCCGCAATTGGTATGTTTTTTTAATTTGTCCACTCAATATCTGCATGGTTGATCTTTTTATAGCTTTAGCTCATAGCCATGTTTTGAACCCCCCCCAGGATTACTCAATGCAGCCTCCTAATCAAGAGCTTATTGTTCGAGATTTGCATGATAACCTGTGGACATTCCGTCACATTTATCGTGGTGACACTGTTTGACTTGGTCTTCTTAGTTCATGGATTAAAAATTGCATGATATCTTTGGTCCCTACTGTCTAAAACTTTCTTGTCTTTGATGTTCCTTGCAGGCCAGCCAAAGAGACATCTTCTAACAACCGGATGGAGTCTTTTTGTTGGGGCAAAACGGCTTAAAGCTGGAGATTCTGTCTTATTTATCAGGTATGCATTTAAACTGAGTAGCTTGTAAGTCTATCCTTTGTCTTGAGCAAAGTCACATGACATTGCTGAGTAGTTAAATCTTTTAGATTTTGTATACTTGTTCTCAAATGATATCATACCAAGGGGACACAAACAATGATTATGATATAGAATCTTCCCTTGTCTTAATTTTATGTTGCTGTAGTGAAGGAAATACCATGTGCTTTGCTCTGCTACTTGTTGCCTTTCCTAGTACTTGGTCCCCAATGTACATATTAAACTCTCTGATTTTTCAATGTTTATGTTGTCTTTAATCTATGGACAAATCTGTGCTAAAGTTTGCCAATGCTATAATTGAAACGTCTACTTTGTGTTATGCCACAAGTGACACCAAAAAGTTTAACTTACTCTTGTCAAAAAATAGCTTTATATGTCATTAGTGATGTAACTTGATGTAACTTTGCGGTGCAGGGATGAGAAATCACAACTACTTGTGGGTGTTAGGCGGGCCACCCGACAACAACCAGCTTTGTCATCGTCCGTCCTGTCTACTGATAGTATGCACATAGGCGTTCTTGCTGCTGCAGCTCATGCAGCATCAAGTGGTGGCTCATTTACTATCTACTACAATCCTAGGTATGCAATTTGTCTTGCTGTTTTACTTGTGATTTTGACATCTAGTAGCTTTTCTGGTAAGCATATTTACATACATTTATCCTTGAACTTTCTTTAGGACAAGCCCGTCGCCATTTGTAATTCCTCTCACAAGGTACAATAAGGCCACATATATGCAACCGTCAGTTGGAATGAGGTTTGCGATGATGTTTGAGACAGAGGAGTCAAGCAAACGCAGGTTTGTCTTCTTTGCACTTCTTATGCAGGTAGCATTTTTCTAGTTCCAGTTCTATGCTCTGAATTTTAATGCACTCATCTGAAGTTAATGCTAGTGTCAAAGGTCTCAGACACGCTTTTAAGGTCCAGAAAAAAAATATTACTGGAACGTTTCCTTATCCTCAGCTTTGCAAAAGGAATAATTAACCTGTTCTTGTATCCTGTAAAATCTGTTTTAGATGGATTATAACATACTGTCCATTTAATTTAGAAATTACAGAATCATATTTCAGCTTATAATATGATAGGTACTTCTGAAGAAACTATTCCAAACCAAATTGCTCTATATTGCAGGTGCACAGGTACAATTGTGGGAATTACCGACTATGATCCGATGCGATGGCCAAACTCAAAATGGCGCAACTTGCAGGTAGAATGGGATGAACATGGGTATGGAGAAAGACCTGAAAGAGTTAGCCTATGGGATATCGAAACTCCAGAGAACACTATGGTTTTCTCTTCTCCATTGAATTCGAAGCGCCAATGTATTCCCAGTTACGGAGGTGCTTCTCTTCCATTGTCTAGGCTCTTTTTAGGATCCAGCAGTAAGCTGAAACAAACTTTCTCCTTTTTTCCATTTCCAGTTCCTGGGCTACAAATTGGATCTGTGAATATGTCATCGTTTCCGAGGGCACAAGGAAATCCTTATGGTAACTTGCAACACATGCCGGGAATTGGCTCAGAATTAGCTTTGATGCTTCTCAACCAATCTGGCCAGATCCTTGGGAGTTCGATTGCATGTCAACAATCCTCATTTTCCAGTATTATTCAAAATGTTAAGCAAGGCAATATTGCTCCATCGATGTTTGGTGCTTCCACTGGTTCAATAAAGCAAGAGAGCATGCCCGCAAATGAAGCCCAGCACCAGTTGAATGCTCCTAATATTCAGAGAAGTGATCAAGTAAGCAGTGAAGTTCAGCCAGGTAATGATTCAATTCCTGCTCAGGAGTTGAATATTAAAGCAAAAGGGCCAAGAAACACAGATTCATACAGTAGTCAAAGTATTTCGGATCAAAACAGCAAGGGTGAGCCTAGAACAAAAACTCGAAGAAGCAAGAAGGGCTTGTCTCACAAAACGATTTCAGATAAATCTGAGCTTTCTTCAGTACCTTCTCAGATTTGTGACGACCAGAGGCATTGTTCAGAACCAAAATTGGCTGAATGTGAAGCCGAACAAGATAACTGTAGAGATAATGAAGATTCATCTGGTGCATTTACTAGAGGTGATTTAGCTGGAGAGCCGCAAGTTCAGAAGGTTGAAGAACATGAACTACTGTCGCCACCAAAGTTAGACTCATCAAAGTCACCTGATGGAGGGAAGTCAGTCAGTTCATTTCCAAACCCAGGGTGTTTCTCACAGTTCTTTGAGGGCCTGGATTGGATGATTCAGCATTATTACCAGGACTCCAATGGCATTCAATCAGTTAGTGCATCAGAGAACATTTTTAATCCGTCGGCAGATATACCTTGTACAATGAATGCTGATACCATGGAGGCATTTCAAACCTCTTGTCTTTCAGAGTGTTTTCCTAATTCCATTCAAGAGTTCATCAGCAGCCTGGATCTAAATTCACTTACATTTATGTCTCCTGAGATGCAACATTTGGATGTCCAGCACGATTGCAGCAACTTGCCGAGCACGTCCAACTCGTATGCACAAATGAGTTTCTCAGAGGAGAGTGGAAACCAGAGCGCATCCTTAACTCGTATGCAACAGGGCCACACATGCTAGCTCATGCGCATCGGCTCATCGCACTTTAGCCAGTAGCGATGCTTGCTAGGTCAGGCGACGTGTGAACCTCGAATTAGGGATTATAATTAGAGACGGGTGCACATTTTATGGTACAATGTGGGTATAGCTATTTTTGTCCCTGGACATTCATTCTCTTGTGTTAAAATAAGAAAAGTAGATACATAACGAATACTTAAGAGAAGGAAATATATTAAGGAACATGTAGAGACTGTGAGGGCAATGAAAAACATGTACACAGGCCACCCCAACTCCTCAAAATTATATTTCATGTTTGAAATGCCATAGAGTGGTGTGGTTTATAATATGAAATCAAGCCTTAAAAAATTAGAGTGGCATGGATCTAAACAGTCCAAAATAAAGTAGCAAAAATAAGAAGAAACTCTATGATTTTGAAAAGAAAATAACACAATTAGCAGATGTAGGAACGAACGGTAGTGATCATGATATTATAGGGAAAAAAGAGTAAAAGGTCCTGTGTAGAGAATTTTTTTGAATACTTTGTGTAGAGAAATTTCAGGGTCAATCGGACTTGGGTCGGCCGAGCCACCGTGTCCGAGCCGTGGCCCACCTAGGCCCCACCAACCTGACCCGGCCAGCGAGCCTATCGCAATCACGCCCGACCGGCCGTGCGGGACGGGCAGCCACCACGACGGCACGACGCCTCCGTTCTCCCTCCATTTCCCGTCCTGTGCCCTGCCCTGCGCTGCCCCACCACCACTCCCCCGCCCGCGGCCGTACGCCCCCGCACGCACGCCGCATCCCCCACCGGGACACCACCACCACCATTTCCCCCATTTCCACGGCTCCCTCCGATCCCAGCCCCACGCGCCCGCGCTAGATCCGGCCCACCCGCCTCCCCGGCGGCCCGGCCCCCCTCCCTCTACCGCCTCCGCCGTTGCCGTCATCGGAGCGGGGCGGGGCGGGGCGGGGCGCGGCGCAGGCGCTCCGCTCCCGAGGGGAGGGAGGCAGGCAGGCGGCAATGGCGCGGCGGGTGCGGCCGTCGCACCTGGTGCTGGCGCTGGGGGCCGCGTACCTCCTCCTCATCTCCCTCAAGTTCCGCCGCGTGCTCGACCTGGCCGCCGCCGACCTCGCCGGCGACCCGGCCGCCGCCTTCTCCTCGCCCTCCTCCGCCGACCACCTGCCCCCGGCCTCCAACTCCTCCTCCGCCTGAAGTGATGCTATTTTCCGCTGCAATGGAGATGGAACTAAGTTAAGAGCCCGTAGTTAGTCAGGTGGGCAGTGTAAAAGTTCCTTTGGTATGAATTCAGGCTTTATTGAGTATGTTTTGTGCGTGCAGGGAGGCTGTCAAGGAAGTATTTTGTCCTTATTTTGATCAAGGTAAGGTTTTATTGAACACAAGTTTTTTCCCTTGTTCTGACACCCAATACATAAAAATTATGGACTTTCTTCTTCAAGCGTTTTAGCATGTCTCCAGTGCGTTCAGTTAGTATCTGCTTTCATACTTCGAAGTCTGAATGCTGCTAAATAGAATTGTCAGTTCTTCATTGCCTGGTTGATCCTACTAGAAGCTACGACTTCGTTGAAGCAATGGTATTGAATACTTTGCCTGGTTGATTCATCGTGCAGTTATCTGGTTCCAAAATACGAGCATGTACCACTTCAGTATGTTTCACGCCTCCCATCACTTGGAGCCCATTCTAGCAACTGAGGATGAGGTGAACACACCCCCTGATTAATTTCTTTGAGCATGGCGGTAGGTTTTACTGACATATCTATATGTGATATCCTTGAGATTGAAGCCGAAGCGGAGGCAGTAAAAAGAGTCACCAAGACTGTTTGTCCGCTTAAAATTGTATTGGACAGGGTGGTTTTGACGTCAACTGGTGTGCTTCTTGGCCTATGGCAGGTTTGGGTCTTTAAAGCACCCTGTTCTATCTGTAAATTTGTTTGTTGGATATCTGTGTTTTCTCATGTTCAAGTAACCTTATTGTGCAATCCCCAGGAATTATTTGGATTGAAAATCATCCTGTTTGGTGTGTTAGGTTGAATCTGGTACCGATCCTGCAGAAATCCGCTCAAAATTGAGACAAGCTCTCCCCCGAGCACCTCAGAAGCAGCTGGTATGGGCAGCACATACTAATCTGATAGAAATGTTACCCAAATTTCCATTGCCAGTATCAAGCAATAGCATATCCCATCAAAGAAACGTCAACAGAAGAACAACACTTCCTTAAAATTTGATTTCAGTAGCTGGCTAAGTTTAGCATTCAGGATTCGTTATAGTGGTGTTATACATTGTTATGGCTTGCTAATGTCTATTACAGGATATTTTGCGCATTTATGAAATTGTCAATCCTTTTTTTTTTGACAGTATGACCCTGTTCTGCTTCACACCTCTTTCTCACGAATTCTGGGAAATCCTAAGCTCCCACGAGAGGTAGGCCGCCTAGAACTTAAGTTTTACTTCGTGAAACACTTTCATATTTGATTCCATTTTGGACATCAGCAGATGTTATCTAAATTCGGATTGTTGACAGTTGAACAGCTAGGTTCTTCAGTATCAACCAAATAAAAAGCTTTAGGCGACCAAAGGGGTCTGTTCAGCATTCAGTCACTTCTAAAAAGTGTTTTCCTCTTTATTTTTAGAACTAGAGAGGGCACTACACTGTCTTCAGCTAACTGCATGTAGACATTTCTGTAGACAAGTTTTGCTGCCATTAGCACTGCTAATTCTCTGAAAGTTCTTGTTGATCTGTTGGTCAATTGTTCAGCTAATTTCATGGGCCATTACATTTGCTGTGTCCTCTTGTAGCGAACTGCATCGTCTTTTGACCACATCAAGTTCTTCCATGAGCTGGTTGCTCAAGTTAATGGAAAGATTCGTGGCTTCCAGGTAGACTCCTTGTTACACATATCCATTACTACCAAACATTACATCACAAATCTCCTTGAATGCAAACATAGCATGCATCAATCCCCTATCTATCACCACTATTTCAGGCGACAGTATCAGAGCTATGGTACGTTGAAGAGTTTGATGTCCTTGCGCTAGCACTTAATGGAAAAATGAAAGTGCGGAGGCTCCATCTTGGCCGTGACCGTCAGGGAAATGAAAAATCATAAAAATGATGAGAATGAGAGAATTAGCGGATGCACATTGCTAAACTTGCTCGCAGTGGCCAAGTAGGATCTTGGTCTGCATGTCTCGCCTAAAGGGCCACATCAACCTTCTTTCTGCAACCAGATGCTCTAGGGTCTGAAACTGGAAGTAGCTGAACTGTAGTCGAGGTTGGTGCCCATAGCCTTGTGTAGGCTTCTCCAGAACTTAGCTGTGAACTGAGGGCCTCTATCTGAGAGTATACTCAAAGGTGCTCCGTGTAACCTTAGGATGTGCTGCACATACAACTCTGCTAGCTTAGGAGTGTTATAGATTGCCTTCACAGGTATGAAGTGGGCTGACTTGGTGAGTCGGTCCACTATGACCCAAATCGAATCATTCCCCTTTGGAGAGCGGGGTAATCCGACTATGAAGTCCATGCTTATCTTCTCCCATTTCCACATAGGAATATCCAGGGGTTTCAGCAAGCCTGCAGGCCTTTGATGCTCGGCCTTGATCCTTCTGCAAGTGTCACAGTGGGCAACGAAGACAGCTATGCCTCGCTTCATGTTTCCCCACCAGAAACTGCTCCTCAGGTCTCGGTACATCTTGGTACAACCTGGGTGAATCGAGTACTTGGTGCAATGAGCCTCTGTCAGGATGCTCTCTTTGATGTGATCATCCTCTGGAACACAAATGCGGTCTTGGAGCCTTATTGTGCCTTGATCATCAATTCTGAAGTCAGGATGCAGTCCTTTCGTTATTTCCCTTCTCATCTTCATGAGTTCAGGGCATCTTAGCTGGGCTTGTCGGATCTGACCTTCTAGATTGCACTTGACTCGCAACTCATTCAGTTGCTCTGAACTGACAAAGGATATCTTCATTTGCTCGAGTTCTGCACATAGCTCGGTGGATAGTTCTTCTCCCGTCAACAGGTTGCAATAGCTCTTGTAGCTAAGCGCATCAGCAACAACATTTGCTTTACCAGGGTGATAGTGTATCTCCAACTGGTAGTTTTTTATCAACTCCAACCATCTTCTCTGCCTCATGTTTAGCTCTGACTGGGTGAAGAAGTATTTCAAGCTCTTATGATCAGTGTAAACTTCACACTTGTTTCCAAGCAGGTAGTGCCTCCATATCTTGAGAGCGTGCACTACAGCAGCAAGATCTAGATCGTGGGTGGGGTAGTTCTGCTCGTGATCCCTCAACTGACGGGAAGCATAAGCAACAACTCTGTTATCCTGCATAAGCACACATCCTAATCCTTGCTTCGAAGCATCACAGTACACCACAAAGTCTTTCTGAATATCGGGGAGAGCCAAGACTGGGGTGGTAGTGAGTTTCTCTTTCAAGCATCGGAAGCTCTGCTCACATTCTTCCTTCCATTTGAACTCAACGTCCTTCTTTTGCAACTCGGTCATAGGCTTTGCAGTCTGAGAGAAGTTCGGAATGAACCGACGGTAATAGCCACCTAGTCCGAGAAAGCTTCTAATTTCTGTCACATTGCGTGGTTGTTTCCGTCTTGATACTGCCTCAATCTTCTCAGGGTCAACTGCTACACCCTCAGCTATAAGAACATGGCCTAGGAAGGCAACTTTCTCTAGCCAGAAGTCACACTTGCTAAATTTTCCATACAGCTGATTCTGTCTGAGCTTCTCTAGCACAACTCGAAGGTGCTGCTCATGCTCTTCTCTGGTCTTGGAGTATACAAGAATGTCATCTATGAAAACGACAACGAACTGATCTAATTCCTCCATGAAGGTCTTATTCATCATGTTCATGAAGTAGGCCGGTGCATTTGTTAGGCCAAACGACACAACAGTGAATTCGAACTGTCCAAACTTGGTGACAAAGGCTGTCCTGGGAATGTCTTGCTCTTGAATCTTCATCTGATGGTATCCTGAGCGAAGATCAATCTTGCTGAAGTACTTTGCTCCCTTCAACTGATCAAGTAGATCATCGATCTTGGGAAGTGGGTACTTATTCTTGATGGTTACCTTGTTCAGCTCACGGTAATCAACGCATAAGCGCATTGAACTGTCCTTCTTCACAAACAACACAGGTGCTCCCCAAGGTGAAGCACTTGGTCTGATGAAGCCCTTGTCTTGTAATTCACTTAACTGCTTCTTCAGTTCCTCTTGCTCATCCTTGGACATACGGTAGTGCCTCTTTGCAATGGGAGTTGTCCCTGGCACAAGGTCTATCACAAACTCCACATCCCTATCTGGTGGTAATCCAAGCAAGTCCTCTGGAAATACATCCGGGTACTCACAAACAACTGGCACCTCCTCTAAGGTCTTGGTGTTGAGACTGTGCAACGAATGAGAAGTTGTCGACTGGATGGGCTCAAACTCAACTTCCTGACCACTATGGTGTACAAGCTTAACTGAGCGAGGGAAGCAAGAGATCAATCCTCTGTGTCTGGTCAACCAATCCATACCTAGGATCACATCTATCCCATTGGATCTGAGTACTGTCAGGTCTGCCTTGAACTCGAGGCCTCTAATCAGGATACTAACGGCCTTGCAAATCATGTCGCAGTTCATATCTCCCATAGGGGAGCTAGTGAGTATAGGCCTCTTGCGAGGTATAGCACGCAAGGATTCTTGGGTAGCAAACTTGGATGAGACATATGAGCTAGCTGCTCCCGAATCAAATAGCACTGTGGCCTTAGTGTTACTTACCATAAACTCACCGAGTACAACATCTGGTGCACTGGTAGCATCCTCGGTAGTCACATGGTTCAACTGTCCTCTCATGGCTGTGCGAGGCGCGCTAGCTTGAGCGTGCTGAACTGAACTTTCAAGGGCAAGCATCTCAGCCGGTGCGTGGATCTGACCAGCCATGGTGCGTCTATCATACTTCTTCTTCAAGCACTTGGGCGCCCTATGACCTGGCATGCCACAATAGTGACAACCGCTGGAGTTCCTTGGAGTAGGAGCTGAAGTGTCTGGCTGCTCCCAAGCGAACTCTTCTTGAGCTTGATAGTCTTGCATGTGAAAGCTAGAGCTCGTGAGGTTGAAATTAGCTTGGATAACTCCAGGATGTGTCTCTGCACTCATGATCCGAGCTTGACTGAAAGCGAGTTCCTTTGATGGCCCTACTTGAGACGAGTGGTTTAGGCACTGCCTCTTGAGGCTCACCTCGTCTTCGCCAGACCGAATCTCTCTCTCAACAGAGATGGCCTTGCACATCATATCCCGAAGGGACTCATAACTATTGGCGACTATGTAGAATCTGACCTGCGGGTGTAGACCTTGCCTGAACCAATATTGCCTCTTCTTATCAGTGTTGGTCTCGTCAAGAGCACACCTCATCATCCGGATGAAGCGGTTCACGTACTCTTGTACCTTCATGGTGCCTTGTTTCAGGTTTCGAAAGTCCTCTGCTTTATGCACCAAAATTTCCTCGGGCATAAAGAACTCTTTGAATGCCTTGACGAATTCATCCCACGTGATACTAGCGGGGTCGTGGTGTGTCTCGCAGAAGCAGTCCCACCAATCGCTGGCTGTACCAGTCAGCTGGTGAGTGGTGAGAGCCACACACTCCTCGTCAGTACAAGTGGTAAGGTCGAGCTTCTTCTTAATCTCCTTCAGCCAATCCTTAGCGTCGAGTGGGTCATCAGAGTAGTCGAAGGTGGGAGCTTTCAACTTGATGAACCCTTCCATCTTGCGGGTGAGGTCCTCCGGCTTTGGATTCTGAAGCATGTTGGTGATGGTTTGCGCGAGTTGATTCTGATTCGCCATTATCTGGTCTTGGCTGGCCTTGAGCTGATCTTGGTTAGCTTTGATCTGGTGTAAGGTAGGTGCTTGAGGATCTGGGGGTGGTTCCTTTGCCCTTGACATGGCTGACTTGCGGCTTGATCTTTTGGGCGGCATCTGATAAATCCGGGGAAGGTCGATATTAGGCAGATAGGATTTTATAGGAGATCTAACGCAAGATTTTTAAATCAAAATGATTTCTTAGGGTCACTCAAACAGAAGATGCATAAGAAGCAATTAAATCCATAAGAAGCAAGCACTCAAACAATTTCGAGTCCTTCTACGTCGTGGGCTCAAACGGATAGCCTCTAATTACTGGTGATCTTCAAACAGTCTTCAGGGTGCTTTGAGCTCGCGAGAGAAATTCTTCCTCAAGGTGTAGATAAGAAAAACAGATTTCTGGGCAAAAGGTAGTGATAGAGCTTTAAAATAGATGAGAGGCTTTTAGAAATTAATCAAGAATTGTATATAATAGCGGAATAGTGCCTGCGTTTGGCTTCTTAACTAACGTCCATTGCTAGGGTTGCGTGCTACGGTCAAGCATGGCTCTGATACCAACTGAAACGACCCGAGTTTCCGCGGTGCTGGAAACTCAAGCCTTTAGCATATCATGATAGTCCCAGGATACCTCGGCTATCATGAATCACATATAACAGTTGATATCACATCCATACTCTGAATTTATTAAGCGTACAACTCGAATACAGCCTTATTAATATAATAGCATCGGCTAGCATGCCAGAACAACTGCCACAAGGGCTACAACACACACAGAGAAACACAACGACTAAGGCTAGCGAGAGTCGCTTCTTCATCCCGGCATCTTAATCGGGGTCTTCTCAGCATCGTCAGAGTCTTCATGGCATCATCAGAGTCTTCACGGCAGCGGTAGTAGTCGTAGTAGTCCAATTCCCTCAGGCAAACTCGAGCGCAGCAACGCAGCCCGTCCATCGATGTAGTCGTACTCCGGCTCGTCTTCCGGCAGGTCTGCCCCTAGCGAACAGGTCACCCTCTATAACACATCCCAAGCAGCTCTACAAGTTCTAGACATAATATAGTGGAGGCTCTGGGCTACCTTAGCAAGCAGTGTATCATATCATTTTAATCCTATTTGGGTGAGACGTCGGTCTCCTCCACCGAGTCTCACCCTTAACACATCGTCATCCCAACCCATCACATCTCACCACCAATCACCCTCTCAGCACCATCTCGCACAGTACTAATTCTGCGATGGGGACAGCTTCCTCCCGTCCCCATCTCAACGGCCTAAGCCGGAAATCCTATCTCGAGGGAGAGAAAGAAATATCCCAATGCTAGCTAGAGTAACTCCGCTCCTGGATTGTCCATGACCGTGGACACGGCTATTCGAATAGATTAACACTCTGCAGAGGTTGTACAATTGTACCCACACGAAGCGGAACTTAGACGGTGGCCGCCGCCCAGCTCAAGACTATGCCGGTTGGTCAAACTACTTCTAATGGTACCATTCTGCTTTTCCGTGCTGGACTGTGCGGATATGCGTACCACCGCACACACGGAGCTGTGAGACTCGAGAATCCGAGCTCTACCGGGTCGAGCTTTATCGTAAAAGGTAGGAGGAAACCTCCGTGGCCCTACCAATACTAACACTATTCGCCTTACTTCTACAGCCTGGTACCATTAGGAAATAGCTTCACCTTTCGGACCCTCGGTCCATCCGGGGCGCATGGTATGCACGCATCAGATTCCAGGATACTATTACCCTAACACTCGGACCTTATGTGGCAGAAGCAAGCCTTCTCCATCCCCCTAGCACATATCACCTATCATTCCCGTTTTACATCATAACATCATAATCACCGCTAGGAGAGTCCAGAGTTCTCCCAAAAGTAGTGTGCTCGCTTCTGCCGATACCCCCTCACCAACCTCTCCATTTTTCCACACATATCCCGCTCATCTTCAACACACGCCAAGAATACCATATCCCCACGTGAACCACCTCATACTAAGTTATTTCCGAGAGTGGTCCGTATCAAGTTTAGTTTAAAACTGGGACAATCAGGAAACTGGTTTCAAGGCCAAAGCAAGCAAGTAGATAGCGGGTAATGGCCTAGCACTATGCATATGCGTGGCTAAGTAGGTAATCGACAACGCGAGAATGTGTCAGGTGGGTGACCTGGATTGCAGTCCTGTTGCTCCTCCTCTGTCTCGGGGTCTTAGTCGGAGTCGTCCTCCTCCTCGTCCTCCTCCTCAGCGGTCTCGGTTCCTATTCCGAAAGTTAACCGAATAAACATACACACAAAGATCCGAATAAAAGGCATAAGAAGCAACACCATACAAGATTAAACAGCACTAAGCTGTAGGTTATGTTTTTAGAGAAATGTGGAACTTGGTTTCACATTTTTCGGAGTTGATTTGGATTTATTATGAATTTTCCAAGTTTAATTGGTATTAAAAACTCATTTTGGGAGACTTTAATTCTATTTATGATTTTGGGCAGGGGCATTCTAGGTATTATACTTTGCACTAGTGTGTAGAGTTTGATTTTAGAAAAAAATAATGCAATTGGTTTCATATTTTTCGGAGTTCGTATGAATTTTCTATGGATTTTCTAAGTCTGGAAAATGTCTTTATTCAATTTCTGAATTATCCAAAGGGTGACACGTGTCGATCTGTGATTGTGCCATGTGGCGGCTCCAGGGAGTGCCACGTGTCGACTTCTGGTTGGTTCGGCCGCTAGGGTTGACGTCATCGATGACGTCACCATTGACCAGGTCAACGAAGACTGGGCCGTGTTTGGATCTGGGTCAGGTCCATGGGCCGAATTTGGGCTGGGCCCGCCACGTGTCGCGATATGACTGTCTGTGCTCGGCTCGAATGGCCCGGTCTGGACCCAAGTGTTTCAGGGTGGAAAAGTGAACCAAGCCAAGAGTTCGGGGTGTTGTTGATTTATTTTACGCAGACTTTGTTGTCCGGCCAAGTTTCAGCCCAGCGCTTAGGCTTCTGGGCCTCTTTCGGCCCAGCAAAAAGTTGGGGCCAACGGCGGCGCCTTCGTCCCCCTTTCTCGGTTCAAGGTCGCACCGAGGGTGCTCGACGGTATTCCCCAGAGGGGTAGCGCGACGGCGGCGCATCGGCGTTCCGGCGACGCGTGCCCGTGCGCGACGAGGTTGGAACGGGATGGCGTAGGGACTCCTGTGGTGTCCATCCACTTGCCAGAGAGTACGTGGATGAGGCCGGCGTGTTTCACGGCCGTGGCGTCGATGAGCTGAGACAGCACGGGGGGTGACTAGCGGTGAAGTCCCGCCGCGGGTCGGCGAGGCGTGTCTCAAGGGCCGGTTCTAGAGGTAGACCGTTGAGGCGGGTTCCCAGTCTGAGGGGCAAGGTGCGGCGCTGCCGGCGTGCGTGCGTGCGCACGACGGTGGCGCATGCTCCCAGGGTGCGGCGCCCGGCCATGACGGGCAGTCCCGCGGCCGTGCGTATGCGCAGGCGAGCAGTCCGGCCATAGCGTGCCCCGGCCGCGTCCGAGACCGCTGGCCCGCGGCGTGAGGCTGTGCGAGCGCGGGCGGCGCGTATCGCGCGCGCGAGAGAGAACGAACCGCAGGCGCGGACAAGATGCGCGCGGTGTCGTGATTGTGAGCGCGGGCACGAGCAGAGCTCGGCCGCGGCGGCGAGTCGTTCAAGACGGCAAGGGAGCCACCCGCTCCGGGAGCAGGTCCAAGAAACGGTAGCCGCGCGAAGTCCGCGCCCAGGCAGTGAGTAGGAAGGCCGCTCGACGGCGGGGTCGAGCTCCGGGCCGGCGTACCGACCCCGGGTGCTTCCATGGGGGAGGTTCTTCTTCCCTAGTCATGGAGGCGCTCTACGGCTACGGTGCGATGACCGCGCCCAAGGGTGCGCGCATGGGGACCTAGAGTTCGTTTGAAAGGATGAGGCTGACGGCGAAGGCCGGCACAGGAACGAGGGGCGCTCGGGCGGATAGGAGGAGGAAAGCCATGGGCTCCCCAGTCCGTGGCGGAGAGCAGAGGCGAGGGCGCATGCTCACCTTGGGGCGTAGGCGTAGAAGGTAGCAGTGAAGATCGCGTCGATGAAGGTGTGGCCGTGCCGGGACGTCGCAGCGGCGAGGAGGGAGGCGGGCTCCGTGTTCCGGCGGCGCCGCTCTGCCGGGTGCTCGGCTCTGCGTCGAAGGTGTCGACGGCGTGGGCCTCCGGCTTGGCGTTGTCGAGGAAGTGAACGAGGTTGCTGCGGCCGCTAGCGGCGCCGTCTTCCTTGCTCGGCCGCCGGCTTCTCCCCTCCGAGGCGTCGATGGTGGAGCGGAGCAGAGGAGAAGGGTGGAGGGAGGGGCAAGCCCCGGCGGCGGCGTTGAGGGAGACAGGATGGAGGGGAGGCGAGTGGTAGCCCTTTTATAGAGGAATCCCGGGCTCTAGGGCACCCGGGTTGGCCTCCCAGGCCACGGACGGCCGGCGAAGCTCGGCGTCCGTGCCGGGGACGCGTGGAGCTCATCCATCGGTCGGGCGAGGGCGACTCTAGGGTTTCCTGGGCTGGCGCGGGGGATGGTGAGGCACGGGAGATGGAGAAGGGCGCCGGCGGGGTCGTGGCTGGCGTCACCGGCCGGTGACGTCGCTGGCCCCGCCTCTTTTCTCTTTTCCCTTTAATTCGAAAATTGGAGCGGGCTCGAGTGGAGTCCGAGGGAGGCAACGGCGGGAACTGGAGTGGAACGCGCGGGCGAGTCGACCTGGCGCGTTCTTATCCGGAGGGAAGAGCGGGCCGGTGGCGATTTTGGAGTGGGCGGCACCGGCGTGCTCCTCTGCTTCGGTGGATAGGCAGAGAGAAGGGCGAAGGGAAGGGGAAAGCGTCTGCGTGGGATCCACCAGTCGGTGAGAAGAGGAGATGGGGGGCGACGGGGTCCGCTTGTCAGAGAGAGAGAGAGAGAGATGGGCTGGTGGCTGGTTGGGCTGCGGCCCAGGTCGTGTGAGAGAGAGAGGGCTGAAAGGAGGAGGCCAGGTGGGCCGGCTGGTGGCCAGCCGTCGGCTGGGCCAAGGCCCATGAGCGAGTGAGAGGCTGAG
Source organism: Raddia distichophylla (assembly GCA_005191435.1). Lineage (NCBI taxonomy): Eukaryota > Viridiplantae > Streptophyta > Magnoliopsida > Poales > Poaceae > Raddia > Raddia distichophylla. The sequence goes on from SPJY01014963.1 coordinate 451,666, forward strand.
AAGGACGGGCTGAAATGGGCCGGCTGGTTTCCTTACCTCTTCTTCCTTTCCTTTTCCTTTATTATTTCTTTTCTATTTTCTCTTTCCTTTGTGTTTAGTAATTGGTTCATATTACTTAGTTTGTTATTTTGGTTGGATCCAAATAACTCTTTAGATCCAACTAGCACACAAGAAAAACCAATGAAGAAGCAAATCACACATGCACAAGAACTGTATTTAATACATATTTAGAAAGTAGTTTGGTTGAGGATCTATTTGGACACCTGAAGGATTTAATATATTTTCTTAAGGAGATAAACACATGATATTTATTCCCTAAATAAATGTGGGAAAAGTTTAAGTTAAAGAATATCTTAATTCTTAGTCAATGACTTAATTTAGTTGATTAGTTTTTACATGTTTTATTTCTAGCCAAGGTTTTATTAGATTGTTCTAGTTAGCTTTTATAGCTGCTAGGTTTTTATTAGTGTATAGATAGGTTTTATTTTATTAGAGGGATTGCTTAAGCCTAATATGAGATGCAATCAAGCAATTCACACAATCAGCAGGAGATTTAATAAAAAGTTTTTGAAAATCGAGATTTTTGGATTCCATAACATCACGTAAAAATACGGGATGTTACATTGTACATCTAGCTAGATATGCTAATTCATTTGCAACCTTGTTAGTATCTTTCTTTACCTCACTAATCCCCCAATCCGGTCGGATTTGTCTTAACTCGCATGCCTCTATGAGGTAATAGCAAATCTTGGATTTGCCATTCCTTAGCACATCTGCAACTCTGACACAATCCGTCTCAATGACCACCGGCCCCTCACACCATTGCCCCTGCTAGCCGGAAACCTACTACACAAGCTTGACCTTTATCGCCGCTACACTGTGGCAACCAAAGCGCACTTTCTAGGCAGTAAAAATGATATTTGCCGTGGCAGCTCCGAGCCACAACCCCTACCCCTGCCTCACCTGTTACTGTTAGAGCTACGTAAGAGCCATCCACGGTAAAGTAGAGAGACGGCGGTAGTATATACATGTAGTTTTATTCATGTGCTCTTAATACCCACGTGTATTGCTCTATACTGGGTGATATAGGGGGAGCCCGCCACCACACCGTTCCTTTCTAGCCCTATATTCGGTGTCGGTGGCCAGCGGCAGCACCATGTAAACGATGGTCGTGCGCACCTTCTCCCCCTTCCTTTTTTCTGCTCCCCCTTATATCCTCAACTCCCGGTTGTTGGTCGCTCTTCGACCGTTCAGCGAGGGCTGCTTTGGCCATGTGGGGCTAGATCCATCGGTTGTGCGCCCAGATCTAGTGTGTGGTGCGACTGCATGTCTCCTCACGTCCTGGCCACCACAGTAGCCGCCGGTACCGGTATCCTCCTACCTATCCTCTATCTCTCCTTGGTGCAATGGTGCTCACCACCGTCCCTGCCCACAACGTGTTCTAGCGGTAATGGACTCATATCCGACGATGTGGAGCCTAGACCCGGTGATGGTGGGTCATCCCTTGATGGTGTGGCTGCTCCTCCGGCTACTGCGGGGAACCAAAATCCTGGAGGTGACAGGCACCCTCGCTTTAATGGTTGGGCCAACCTTGGGCTACGGGGTGCCTTTATGCTTGGTAGGTGGCGGTGGCAAGCCCTGCCCTGGGCATCACCGTGTTGTCCGCACCCCCGCTGGGGCAGCCCAACGTCAACACCGTTTGGTCAACCCTAGATCGAGTTGTTGCCACCAGCCCACCACAAGCTTGCTGTATGATCTTGCATTTCCCCAACTTTAGGTCGCTCGGATTATGGTGTGGTCGTAGTGTCTTTGCTTTGGCTATCATGGTTGTGGTGGAGCCACTTGTCGATGTCACGCCACCGTGGTACGGTGAAATGACCTCTTCTCTGCACCCGATTTCCTCATAGCGTCGTTGTTGGCAGCAAAAAGTGCTAGAACCCCTCACAATTTAGAACGGAGTCGGTGGCTTATACCGATGAATAGGACTAGATAACCATGGATAAGAATAAGATGTTGAGGTGAGATGGGGGAATACGGACAGGACAACTGCTAGGCACCACTAGTTTGTTGCTTGATTACCAGCGTGGGGCCTAGAGCTTCATGTTGCGTTTTCAGTTTGATTTGCTTCTGGCCTTGTTGGATGGGAGTCTAACAACCCACCCACAGAGCATCATGATGCCAATCTATTCAGTCCTCCAAACCACCAAAATCATGCACCTGAATTGTGCTGCATCCGTCTAGATGACACCAGATCATCCATTGTATTAGTCTGGAACAGTCGGATCGAATATCCCTAAATCATCACACCCACCAAATAAATTCTCTTGCCTAACATTGCTGGCAATCAAGCTGCTGAAATTGTTTTTTTTTACAAGAAAGGAAGAAATTAAAATAAATACTCCTACATATATTTATTTATTACTCCCAACAACTGAACTGCTGCAGAGGCGAGGCGGCTACTGGTGGCGAGGAGAGCCGACGAGGGAGGGCTTGCTGCTGTGCTTGTATACGTATGATCGCGCGAAGGCGAGGAAGAATGCGAGCTCGACGGCGCTGAGCCCCGCGAGCAGCCAGTAGAAGTAGTCGAGGTGCGCGCGGTTGAGGTTGTCGGCGAACCAGCTGGTGCCCCCGGCGCGGCTGGTGAGGGCGTCGATGATCGAGATGAGCACGCTGCTGATGAACCCGCCGATGCCCATGACGCTGAGGTAGAGCGCGAGGCCCAGGCTGCGCAGGCCGTCGGGCATCTGGTCGTAGAAGAGCTCCTGCAGGCCGACGACGGCCAGCACGTCGGCCACCCCCATCATGGCGTACTGTGGCACGATCCACGCCCAGCTCATGGGCACCGTGGCCCTCGGGTCGTCCACCAAGCCGTGCTCCCGCGCCGTGGCCAGCCGCCGCGCCTCCACCAGCGCCGCCACCGCCACCGCCGCCAGGGACACGGCCATGCCGGCGCCCACGCGCTGCAGCATGCTCAGCCCCGACGGCCTGCCCGTCGCCCACCGCAGCGCCGGCACCAGCGCGCGGTCGTAGACGGGCACGAACAGCAGGATGCTGGCGGGGCCCAGCGTCTGCAGCGCCGCCGGCGGCAGCTCCAGGCCGGGAGAGACGCGGCGGTCCAGGGTGCGCCCCTGCTTGTTGAACAGCGTCATGATCTGCGCGTACACCACGCCGTACGCCAGGCTGGTGGCCCAGATGGGCAGCAGCCGCAGCACGCACCGCGCGTCGTCCGCGGCTTCCTGCTCGGGGTCGTCATCAGACGAGGAGCAGGTGGGCAGGAGTCGTCTGCTTCCTGGCCCTGCTGCTTTATTATTGGGCAGGAGGAGGACGGCGGCGAGGCGGCGGAATGGTGACTGGGCCTCCGGTGTGGGCGCGTAGAGGCGGTAGGTGGGTGTCCCCAGGAGGAAGACGATGAAGGCGCAGAGCACGATGGCGCAGGGGACGCCGAAGCCGACGCCCCAGCCGACGTACTCCTGGATGTAGCCCACCACGGCGACGGCCACGGAGATGCCCATGGCCATGCAGAAGAACCACCAGTTGAAGAGGGACGCGCGGGAGGCGCGCTCCTCGGGGTGATCCGCGTCGAACTGGTCCGCCGCGAAGGCCAGCCCGCACGGCTTGTCGGCGCCCTGCGCCACCGCGATCAGGTACAGGGACACGTAGAAGAACCCCACCTGCGCCCACCCAGCAGGCTGAGGCTGGCACGACGACGACGAGGAGTTGCCATCCCTGCTGCAGGTCACGTGCGCGGGCCGCAGCCCCGGAACCGTGGACGACAGCGTCAGCATGCCGTACCCCTGCCACCCCAGGCATTCATTGTTAATAATTAGTATAAGCAGTTAATCTTACTTAATGCAATAAATAAATATGCATGCATTATGCAATGCACGCACTGTAATTAACACTTTTTACCCCTGCCACCCCATTGTGAACCAGTTAATTCTGTCCCAAACATTCATTCGAACAACAATCAACCATTCCTGTCGTGATTTTGCAGTGTATCTGTGTGTCGTTTTAGGATCCCTGCACAGCCTATTATTATAAATAAAACATGCATAATGTTGGGGGGCAACTGGTTCTAAGGTTGACGATGTAAATAGCATGAATTTCCTGATCAAATTAAGGAGGAGTAGGACACTGAAAGAAGGACAAGATTAAAAAAAAAAAGTAAAAGAATGAATGGTTGAGGTGCCTATCTGAATTATCTGAACGAACGGATTCCTTGCATTGGTGCGCCCCAGGCAATTCAATTCGCGAGTGGCCCAGCTTGTAGTAGTTTGGTGGGTGGAACTGGAATGGATAATGATGGATGCGAATGCGAATGCGATGCTGGAAAGAATTGGATGAGACGAGCTAGGGAGAAGAGAGTCAATCAATGCAAGAGGAGACAGGCAAACGTGGCAACAGCGACGGACGGAAAGAGACAAGTTGACAAAGTCAGCGCGTTTGGTGGGCAGGGCAGGATGAGGCTGAAGCTGAACTGAACTCTTTGTTTCTCTCTCTCTCTCTCTTTTTTAAAAAAGAGTTGATTGAACTGAACTCTTTCTTAAAAAAAATGATTCTGAAGATAGGAGGATCGGATCATATTGACCGAGTTCCTTTTATCATACTGTATTTTATTAAAACGGATTTTTTAATTAAGCACGTGTGTGTTTATTTAGCCTGCTTGACCAGATTCATTCCATCTCTCCTCATTTCCTGTGGTTTCCGTTCCTCAACCAACCATCAGGAGGGAGGTAACCATGACAGACAGACAGACAGACAGGGGAACTCAAAGTAGGAGATGGATGCAGACGAGAAGCTCGATTCACATAAGATACATACCAGTGCGTAGAGCGAGCATGCTACGATGATCGATCTGTATCGTCCGAGGTGTGCGTCGGCTAGGAATGCGCCGAGCAGTGGCATGAGGCTTGCCGTCCCCGACCAGGCGTTGACGGAGGCGGCGGCGGAGGCGTTGGACTGCCCCAGCGGGCCCGTCAGGTAGGTGATGAGGTTGGCGGAGATGCCGAAGTAGGCGAAGCTCCCAGCGATCTCAATGGCTGCCGATCCACGGTTTTGGATTGATTGTTGTAGAGATCGATCGATTGGGGAATGATCGAGGAGAAATCAATATATTGCAGTGCAGCAGCCAAGGAAGACGACGACATGACATACCCACGACGAAGAGCGCTGATCTCCATCCCCCGGAGCTGTCGCTGTGCACGGGCCGGCCGCGGTAGTCGGACACGCCGGCCAGAGGCTTATTCGCTCCTGCTCCTGCTGGGGGAAGGAGGCGGAGGAGGGGATCGGCGAGGATGGTGTCGGCGGGGTCCATGCCTAGCCTACCCTAGCCTACCTGTCTCTCCAGCCCCGCCCCGCCCTCGGCGCGCCGCCTATGCTACGCTGATTGGTGGCTGGCGCTGGCTGGGCCGGCCCATGGCCTTTGGTATTTTCTTTCTCCTATTCTGCCTGCGCTTGCCTAGTTTGTTTGCTTGGCTTTCTTCTAGCAATTGTGTGTCAGTGTGTGACTGGCTGCTTTGGTTCAACGCCGGGCGCATTCCTTGTGTTTTCTTTTTTCTTATGGATTGAAGCCCATTTAGTTTTTTTTTGCTGCCCGGCCCACGGACGCGTTCTGTTCACTTCTTTTTCCATTCTATCAACTCAGCGCTGTACGCTTCTTCTCACTAATAGCATCTTCACCAAATGCCTTCTTCCTCAAATTTGTTTTCAGGAATCATCATTGGAGGATGTGGTATTTTTTATAATCCAAATAGTATTTCTAAGATCCTAAACCATATTATTGCAAGTCTATTTCTAAGACAGATGCTACAAATTCTAAACGATTCTTTCCTCTAGGCTTTTTGCCCCTGAATCTATGTATGTCAGATTTCTCTGTCACCAGCACAAATTGTTCTTTTATTGGATGCTGCCTTTGTGCCATCCTGAAATCATCCATACTTCCATATATGGTACGCTCTGACACTGGGGGATCTTCCTTATCATGTTTGGCAAATGATTCACCAAGTATGAAATCATTTACAGTAGAACCCTCCGTTCCTTCATCCAATCCATCACTACCAGTGGAGGCACTAGGACTTCCATCCTCTTCAGCAGAGGCACTAGGACCACCTGGAGTACCCTGAACATCATCTCTCAAACCCAATAGTGCAAACAAGCCATCCTCGTCAACCACCGGAATTGAAGAAGCATATTGATCATCGTCGTCAACCACCGGTACTAAGCTACACTGGTTCGTGCTGGCTGCTTGCATGGGCAACTTCATCGACCTCCGTCACACCACTCGACATACCCTCCCCCAGAACTTTGTTAGAGACGCAAAAACTCGACGTGGCATCAATCCTACCAACAAAGAAAAACTTGACGCGGCATCAATCCATCTATTTGCCAGCAAAAACTAAAATTGGGAACGAACGAAATCAATTTACCCATCATTTTGCTCGCCGCTACTGCTGGCCCGCAAACTGCAGCTCCGCTTCATCGCAGCAGCCGCTGTTGGGAACGGCCCGCACGCCGCCGCCCCCGAGGCAGGCGCAGTAGCACCTGCCTCCCCCGACGCAGCACCCGCCGTCGCCCCGCAATCCGCCGTCACCCATGACGCAGGAGCAGGAGCAGTCGCAGCCGCCTCCCCCGACGCAGCAGCCGCTGTCGCCCACGTCGCCGCCGCCGTCGCCCCACGAACCCTAGCCACGGGTTCAGTGTGTGGCTGCGTGTTCAGTCTTCCCGAGCACTACACGGTTGGGTTCAACCAAATTACCAAGGGCAAAATAGTCATCTCACTGAATGATTTCGATAAAACGATTAGAAAAGAGCCAAAATGGCTATTAAAGGGGAAAAATGGCATGTAGTAACTAATTCGCGCGCCTGGTGTCATTGGGATGAATGCGGACGAATTGGATGGCATATAGGGCTAGGCGCACGAATTGAATGGCATGGGGATAAATTAACTGCATGATTATGAAAAGGAAATATTATTGTTTCCCCACCTTCAATATTTAGAGACAGATCCATCAAACTCTTTCAAATTGAATCAGTCTAAATAAGTGTAAAAGTACCACAAACAAAAAAACATACCTAGAAAAATTATTCTGTTTGATGATTTTCTCAATTATAGCAAGGCCACTGTCATCATTTTGATTTCTGTGTTCACCTTCCAGCAGGTGGTTGACTTTTATTGTTGACAGGTGCTGAGGCTGCCTTGGCATTTGATTCTTTAGACTGATGTAGGCCATCTCGTCCATGACGGTCGAACCAGCGCTTGTGGCGCCAGCGGCCAGCGCGGCGAGGACGACGGGGGAGGTGGCGGTGGCAGGCGTCGGGCGAGGAGATGGTGGAGGGGAGGAGGAGAGGGAGGGCGCGGCTCGGGGCAGGGCCGGCGTGGGAGGATTGGGGAAGAGGCGGCGCGAGGGGAGGTGAGGCAAAGTGGGAGGAGGCACGGGGGCAGGAGCGGAAGGCTAGGGTTTCCGGGGGGGCGGCCGGCGGCCGGCGCGGCGAGGACGACGGGGGAGGTGGCGGTGGCAGGCGTCGGGCGAGGAGATGGTGGAGGGGAGGAGGAGAGGGAGGGCGCTGCTCAGGGAAGGGCCGGCGCGGGGAGGATTGGGGAGGAGGCGGCGCGAGGGGGAGGGGAGGCAAAGTGAGAGGAGGCGCGGGGGCAGGAGCGGACCGCCAGGGTTTCCTGCGCGGGCGTGCGTGGACGGAGCCGTTCGATTGCGATCGGACGATGCTGAAGGGCTAACGACGGACGAAGAAGAAATACCAAGTGGAAACTCTATTATCTTTATTATTATTATAGGTAAAGATTTGATTATTTGTGTTGTTTCTAAAAGACCGGATACCGCATCCTGTGAATTGTGATGCCTTCTAACTATTGCGTCGCATTTGGTCGAGCACCTACACTGCCAAATTCTTGAGCAACCGCGCACGGCCAATGGAACGCCGCCATTCGGGACTGCCTGGACTCCGGCCTCGCTGCGGCGGCCGTCCCCGCCTTCGCCGGCATGCTCCGCGGCGGCGCCCGCCCGGAAGCCTTCATGTTCCCGCTCCTCAACTGCGCCGCGGGGTCCCTTCGCAGCTGCGCCGACCTCGTCAGGGCCACCCACTCCATCGGGGAGAGGTCCGGCTCCGCTGGCAACGTCTACTTCTGCAAAACCCTGCTCGAGGTCTACGCGCGACACGGGATGGTCGCACGCGCCAGGAAGGTGTTCAACGAAATGCCTGCTTGGGACGTGGTTTCATAGACGTCCCTAGTGTTCGCCTACGTCAGCATGGGGCACACGCGGGAGGTGTCCTGGTTGGTATCGGAGATGCGGTTGACGAGTGTGACCTCGAAGGACGAAGGGGCTGTCCGACGCCAATCGGACGTGCTCCCGTTGACGCCAATCGCTGACTGTTGGATCTTCATCCAATGACCAGCATTAGATCTTGAAGCAAATTTTGCTTTTTCTGTTTCGTCATGTAAAAAAATTCAAAAAATAATAAAAAAACAGAAATATTCTCTAATCATCGTTAAGTCCCACACTTATTTTATTCGAATCAATATGACCAATATTCATGTTCATAAAGCCGCTGACACTGCTCCGCCAATGTAGTTTCGACGACACAGCCAGATTCTGTCGACGGCCTCGACAACAGCGTCGCATCCGGGGCATGCCCCCTAGATTAGGTACGTGTCGACGCTCGACACAGATATTACCTGGCATTACTATGTGAACTCCTTGGTTGGCCCCACATGGCAGAGACGTCATTCTGTCTGCCATGCGGGACCAACCTAAACTCATTTCGTCTGGAGCGTCAAGGCGCCGTCAAGGGGAATCACAATACGGTCGTCTGGAGTTATGCTGACGACAAAGATTATTTTGGCGAGCTCAGAAATTTATTTCAGATACTCATAGAAGTGAATGTGGCATGTGTCGGCGGTCTTATTATGGCCGACCACACAGCACATCGGGAAGTGATTGTGTCGTCCGCTTCTTCATAGGCCGCCGACATTTCCCTGTCGTCGGGATTTTGGCCGCCGACACCGATGTCGTTTTCTGTAGTGGCGGCTCGACTCTTCGAGAAGGCTCGGGCAAAAGACATGGTCTCTTGGAACATTCTAATCTTGGAGTATATTCATCCATAGGAGGTGTTTCTAAAGTTGTTGATATGTGCGAAAGGATGAGAAGAAAAGAAGGACGCCTGAGCTGCGAGACGTTGACTGCCATTCTTGCTGCATTTGCAAAGGGCAAGTGTCTCCGGCAAGGTGAGATGCTCCATTCTGACAGTTGGGAGTGGGCTCGCTGATGCAATCTTGGTGGCTTCACTTGTGGCTTTTTATGCAAGCTGTGGAGTGCTGGCTTCGTCATTTCAGCTGTTTGAGGAATTCAAGGGAAGCAACAGCAGCATTTGGTCAGACATGATGTGGGGTTTCATCCACCATGGTCAGTTCTTGGAAGCGATTCATCTTTTCGGTAGAATGATGAACTCTTTGTTTGTTCCCAGTGATGACTTGCAGCAAGGATTAATCATCACCTACACGAACTTGGTGCTCTACGGTTAGGCAAAGCAACGCATGGATACAACCATGCTGCACAATCTGAGAACAGTGCCTTGACGACTCTGCGGAAACGTTCATTTGGCACGAAGGTGCTTCAATATCATCCATCAGAAAGATGTTGTCACATGGAGTTCAATGGTTGAAGCGTACGCAATTCATGGCTGTGGTAGGGAAGCTCTGGCATTGTTTCATCAGATGCAGCATCATGGAGTAAGGCCAAATGGAGTGACTTTCCTGAGCTTGCTGTCAGCATGTAGTCACTCGGGGCTTGTTAGTGAAGCTCGAGAATTATTTGATAGCATGACTAGGAAGTTTGGCATCAGAGCCAATCACGGCCACTGCACGTGCATGGTGGACGCTCTTGGCCGATCGGGTACGTTAGATGAGGCCCTTCAAGTTATTGGTGGCATGAAAGTTAAGCCGGATTGAAGAATTTGGGGTGCTCTCCTTGCATCATGCGGGGCACACTCGAACGCTAAGCTGGCATCATTTGCAGCTGGGAAATTAATAAAATTGGGACCAAATAGTGTTGGCTACTGTCACGACTGATGGGTGAGCCCTGCATGGCCATGTTGCGCTGAGCGCTTGTGCGTGTGTGGGACCTTCAGTCAGAGACTAGAGTTCAGGTATATATACCTTGTTCACCGTCTGGCACAGACAGGCTGTAATAACGATTCTCTAACAACCATCAATCTTACCTGCTCCTTCCGATCGCCTCTCTGTTCTTCTCTTCGTGCTCTGCTTCTCTGATTTTCCTTGCTGATTGCGTTCTTCCGATCGATCCGATGTTCATGGCTGAACCGCATCCCTCTTCAGTCCATGACACTTGGTATCAGAGCTAGTACGATCCGTGTTCTTGCTCCAAAATTCTCTCGGTTTGCCGGTAAATTTTTTTTCCGAGAGGCAGGTTGGCGGTCGCTTCGGTGATAGCCGTAAAATTCCTATACTCGAGGTTCGGTGAATTTGGAGAGGAGCAATTCCGGGTGGAACCAAGCTTGTGATCGCTGTTGATAAGCAGAGATGGAGGGTTTGCAAGAGTTCAGCAGCTCAGATAACCTTTGTTTTATGATGTTAGAAAACAAGGGGGATGTACTTATTGGACTACCATCAGGAGAAAACAGAACATGAGAAACAACTTGTAGCAATTTTGGAAATGTGGATAAATTCCGTTTCTATAAAATCACACATACGACTGGCGCCAATTTTGGGTTTTTTTTGATCTGACGACCAGTGCCATTTGAAGCACAAAATTTCTTCATTTTTTAGAAGTGGAGCTCCCTAGAGGACAAGCTGGACACGGTAGACTATTTTTTTTTTCTAAAAAGAAGCTCAAAAACCTGTTTTGAAACCAACGATTTTTACAGGCCAAAGTCAAGACCTGTTTTGTACAAATACTAGGTTTTGAGAAGTAGCTTGGACAAATCGGGACATTTGATCCAAATTCCACATGGCAAACTCAAACAGCTACAACCATAAATTTCAGACAGAAATGCATGCGGCTCTTTCAAATCCAACCATGAAGCCCTTGTTCACGGTCAATTTGCACAGGGCGCTACGTTAACCCTACCCACCATTACATAGTCACATATTTTCCCCAAAAAAGTACAAAAATTAAAAAACCATTCAGTTCAAAAATAAAAAACGCATACTTTTATCTGTGCATGTGCGCCAGTATGGGCACAGTAAAAGTAAATGAGAATCTACACAATATCACTGTACACTTCATATATTAAAAAATCAACCCTTTTTCCCTCGTGAAAAATTAGCATGTTTGACTTTCGCAATTAATATTCCCCAACCCCCACGACACTCAAGCGGATAGATTATTCAGGGTTGTACATCCCTGTCCTACGCGTCCACGTTGAATACGAATTAATCTTTTTTACATATTTTTGTGGTCAAACAAAGGATTGATTTTTTTTAGTGTGAACAAAGGATTGATTTTAAGGTGGTATAGTATGGAATTTTATATTTCGCGTCTTGAGAAGAAAATTGAGGGATGATTGTATGGTTTATCGTAGGACCAATCGTGTGCATTCGTTGGCGCCAATTTATCGTGTGACCCACAAACTCTATTGGAAAGGTTGGTCGTATATGAAGTTTCATTTGCATGATGAAATAGCCCTGGTTTGTGGCACTACCTAAAAATTCTGGTCAACAGTTTATCCCATGTATTAAATCAAGGGGAGATTCAAAAGAACATGTGTTTTGCTTTCCATCGTCGAGCTGAAACGGTAGACTTTAATAACCGAAAGAATATATCGTTACCCATTTTGGAAAAATATTTGGTGCAAAAGATTTCTCAGTGGAAAAATGCAAAAAACTAATCTTAGTCATTGGATCTTATCTCGGTGGTCTAGCTAAAACTTGTAAACATGGGAACAATCATCATGGTTTTGCACACAAGTGCATAATTGGAAGAGAGAGTTATATATCAATGCATCTGAATTATCCAAGTTGGATATAAGGGATCATGATGAGTTTTTGTACTCGTGTACTGAGAAATCTTTTATACCGAATATTTTTCCACCCATTTTTGCCATTTTGTCCACTCCTAGTAGTTTTTTTCTATAATTTTCATTCCCCAAAATATCATGTGAAATTACTAAACTACCCTTGTCCCTGCAATTGTGGAACCAAGGTACGGTGATCAAGGAAATTGAATGGGGGCCACAAAATTTGTCAACTTCTTCACGCTACAAACCCCTCACAGGTAATCCATTAAACATATGGTGAACGTGTCAAGAATGCAGAAGGTTAAGCTCCAACCACTTCATGTTTGTAAACAAAAATAAGCTATGATCATGTCCATGACCTGTAGCAGCGGCGGAGCTAGAAAATCAAAAGAAGGGAGGCTGAGAGAGTGAACTCTAATGTTTAAGGAATAGTAGTATGCTATAGCCGTAACACATCATATAGCACAATAATTGCAAACACAAGCAAGCAGCCATCTAATAGTTTCATTAATTTAATTTTAGTAACAAAATAAAATTTAATAATAGCCCTTCTCACATCATCTCTAATTTTAGAGTCATATTCTTCTATTGGCTTACGCAATCACGGATCAGCAACAAAGCCATTTGGACTAAATTCAACACTATTGCACGTTTTCTTTTGTGCAACAGAAGGACATACATTAGTAGTGGCAACGAACTGATTTTGATGTCCAGGTGGTCCAGAATTAGATGTGCCTCCTCCGATGCTTTCGATTTTTCTAAGGGTACAAGAAATCTCTACATCGTAGAGTATAGAAATTCACCACTCAATCAATCTGGTAAATATAAAATATATAATTTAAAAGTACATTAAACTAACTGAGTTCGTGTTACATCTATTGAGAAACAGAATAATTAGCAAATATCAGAGATAGAGAGGTCAAATGGCCCGTGTAGCACACTTGCTCCGTCGTAGTCCTCGACCCGGCGATTCTCCGTCTGCCCGCGTGCCGCAACTTTGTACTACAACATTTCATACAGGCGTAGTGCGTACAACGACGTCAAGATGCAGATCGATCTCTCCAAGCGAATTAGCGAAACTATTGGCGGCCAACACGTAACCTTTCAGTTCGTGGCTTCATTGGGCTTTCGGCCTTTGGCAAATTGATCATGGTGTGTTGCCTTGGGGGGGACCACAGCCCACTAGCCTAATTACTAGAGCTGCTGCAATAAGCCTGCTCGGGGGCTGGCCCCAGGCACATCCCACCGTTCAGCCCCGCTAGCTAGACCCAGCACTCGTCGGTGGAGAGCACCTCTAGGGCATCACCCATGTGGTGTGGCATGGGTTCTCTAGTGTGACGCTTGGGGTTTTCCCATCTCACATGTGGCATTGGTGCTTGTCGAGAACCCCGTAAGTCTGGCCACCGAGCTGGAGTGCTAGGTCCACACCCAAATGACCTCCTAGCCGTGCTCCGAGTAAGGACGAGACCACGAGCAATGCGACCACTTGGCGCGAACGTACCACGTTGCTTCGGTCCAAACACAGAAGCACTGTCGCGGGTCGGCGCACACATGCATGCGCCCATTCTGTGATGCGTGATTGCCAGGTGTTCTCCCAAGCCCTTTGGGAGGCATCGTGGCTCGCAAGGTTCAAACTCAGGCACATGGAGAAGTTCGATGGGACCCAGCACTCGAACGAATTTCTCATCGTCTACATGATGGTTGTCCAGGTCATCGTGGCAACAAAGCTGTCATGGCCAATTACTTCCCCGTCATGCTGGAAGGGCTAGCTCGAACCTGGCTCTTCAACCTACGGGAAGGCTACTTCCACAGCTGGGACCATCTACGTGAGACCCTACGCACCAACTTTTAGTGTTGCTACGCATATCCCGGGGAGAACGTAGGACCTCAAGCTCGTCACCTAGGACAAGGGGGAGAGACTCCGAAACTATGTCTAGATGTTAAACCAAGTCCACAATACCATCCCGAACATCTCCAATGATTCCATCATTGATGCTTCTAGGAGGGTTTACGGAATACCCGTTTCGCTCAAGACCTCTAGATTTAGCCGGTGGAGACTGTCGTGCGCCCTGTTCAGCGCGGTGGAGGCAATGCCGACAAGGCCATCGGCTGGAAGAAGCATGGGGCAGTAGTCAAGATGCCTCCCATTGCTGGGGCAAAGCCCTAGGTAAGAGGCTCTTAGCCTCGGTCGACAAAAAGGGAAAGAAAAAGTGAATGACGGACGCCCCAAGCTATGTCTCCATAGTAGAAGAAGAGGTTGCCCAGGTGGTCGAGCAGGCACCCATGAGGCCTCAGCCCCCATAGGGTGGCCACGTGAACGGCCAGCGGTGGTGATAGCAGCAGTCGCCCCTGGCTCGCTAGCAAGTCCCGATGAGAAACTACTTATGTCCACCACTGGAAGCACGATCACGGCCTCTGCAATTGCTGCATATGGTTCGCAAAGCTAGAGGATTCTTACAGTGTGAGAGGGCCAATGACCACCGTGATGGGCAATGGTCCCCTCAGGGAGGCTGTACATCGACCCACCTACGACGACGGTGATGGGGCCTTTTAAGAGGCCGAACAACATATTAACATGATTTTTGACGAATCATCTTCCTACACCTCTCGGCGCCAGCTTGAGGTCGTCGCATGGGAGGTCTTCTTGATTGACAAGGTGAAGTCCACCTTCGAGCCACCCAAATGGGCTAGCCAGCCCATCAAATTCTCTAGGGATGATTGCCTCCTGAAAGAGGACAACTCCAACATATTGTCCAACTCCATCTAGCGACAAACAACGTGGCATAGTATGAAGGGCTCTTGGCAAGCATCGGAGCATGTTTTTTCGTCGGAATAAAAACAGTTAACAGAGAAAGGGGATTCATAGTTGGTCTTCAACTAGGTAAGGAGTATCAGTGTTTCAGTTGCTCAATGATGCAATACCTTGTTGAAGTGAGGAAACAAGAGAAGCACTTCACGCACCTCAATTTTTGCTATGTTCCTAGACGGGATAATACCCTGGCCAATAAGCTCGCGAAGCTTTGCTCCTCACAAGAACCTACACTGACGGTGATGCTCGTAGAGCACCTCTTAAAGCCCTCTACACCCTGTAGAGAGGAGGCACTGGAGACGTCCAGCAACATCTCCTTCCTTGAGCAGAGCGTGGATTGGATGATGGCATTCATCCAATATCTAGCACATAGGACACTGCCAGAGGAAGAAGCCGAGTGATCTCGGCTTATTCGTCATTCCCGACCCTACCATCTAGTCGATGGTACTCTCTATCGAAAGGGGATTAATGGAATCATGTGCAAATGCGTCCAATAGGAGGAAGGATGTTTCCTACTTTGGGAGGCGCACAAAGGCATCTACGATGCACACTTGTCCATCAAAACCATTGTAAGCAAGGTGTTTAGAATGTGCTAATACTAGCCTACGACGCTAGCCAACTCCATGGATCCCGTAACAAAGTGCCAGGAATGACAATTCCATGCCTTGGGTTAGCTGGACGTCAACTAGCTCCAGTTTCAGTTTGGTGAAGTTCAATGGTTCTAGAAGTTTCGAAAACTTCAATTTGTGGCAGATGAGTCAACAACCTTTTGTTGCAACAGAGGATCTTCAAGGCTCTTAATAAAAAGAAGCTTGAGAAGATGGAGGATGATAATTAGGAGGAGATGCAACTAACTACATGCAACCACAATTATTAGGCAATGTCTGAACGATCAAGTCATGTACCACGTGATGGATTTGAAGACAAAAGAAAATTTGAGATAAGTTGGAGAGTCAATCATTGTCCAAAATTCTAACCAACAAGTTGTATCTGAAGCAGAAAATGTATGGGTTCAAGATGCAGGAGAGGGTGATCTTGTGGAGCACATGAATGTCTTTAATCAGTTTGTCGCAGATCTAGGAAAATTGGATGTGACTATTAAGGATGAAGACAAGGCCATAGTTCTTCTTTGCTCATTGCTACCTACCTATGAGCATACACCATGACATTGATATACTGCAAGGAGAGCATCACGACTGTGGATATTATTGTGGCGTTAATATCTCAAGAACAAAGAAGGAAGAACAATGCAATGGAGGGTGAACCAAACAGGAAAGGAAAGGAGAAGAAAGGCAAGAAGAAAAGGTGTAGTGTTATGAGGAGTATGAACATATAAGAAAAGACTGTCCAAAGAAGAAAACAACTTACATGGCATTAGCTCGAAGTGACTCCGATAGCAATGGTGAGATGTTCCTAGTATCAAATATGTAGTCAACCAAGGTATGGACTTTGGATTCTGGTAATTCCTACCATGTGACACACAGGGGGTGATAAGCAGCCGAGGATTTTGGTTCTGTCTACTTGGGAGATGACGCGGCATACCGTGCTGCTATAGTGGGAGATGTCAAGATCAAGATGTGTGATGGAAGTGAACAAATACTTCAAGATGTGAAGTATGTGCTGAAGCTGAAGAGAAACCTGATCTCGCTCGGGACCTTATATAAGATGGGGGATGGTGTTCCTGTTGATAAAGATAGAAGGATCATGAGGATTGTGAAAGGCAGTGAGACTGCAATGATTGTAAAGAGGGATCTCATCTATACAGGCCGGAGGGAAGGCTAGTTCTAGTTGCATGGAGTACCGTTGAAGATGGAGGCACACGGGGAGGTACTGCGGGGATAGCGGTATTCGTTCCAAATGGTGGTAAGTCTAAAGCTAAGTCAGACTCGTCGAACGGCTCAACATAAGCTGCAAAATATTAACTAGAGTCCGAGTGTACGGTGTTAACACGGGACAATATTAAGATTAAGGTGATGAAATCATATTCGTCAAGGTGTAGTTTTTTAGAGTTGTTGTCGGACTTGTATCTTGTTCTATAAATAGGGATTTGTTTCTAGTGTAACCGATCATGATGAACTAGTTGTAGCGCATGACGCGCAGTGGTCAGCGAACGGTTTGTGATAGTGACCCAGGTGATGCGGTGTACTTGCATGATTAGGGAGGAGCACTTAAAATCATAGTCTCGTAGATGTAGGCAATCGTACCGAAGTGTTATCAAATACAGTACCTTCGGTATCATCTAAATCTTGTGTGGCGATTAAAATGTTAACACTACCCAACTGCGAGGCATATAAGCGATTGTCGCTCAGCTTTATGTCATAGATTTTCTAAAAAATAGAGGACGCTTTTAGAGTGTATTCAAAACATAATTTTTTTTTTTACCAAAACTCGTGATTTGCAAATTTTTCTAACTAAGCGAATCAAGTCTGCACGAAATCAAGCGAAAAGTCAAAAGCACCAATTTATGGCTCTCCTTGCAACCTAGCCCGTGACTCACGAGTCTTCAAAGCAATCAAAACAGTGGTTGGTTGCTAGAAGAAGAAAGGGTTTCCTTTCGCGTCCAGAAAAAAACCCTAGGACGTATCAAGCATGAAAGTCAAAGCCAAGATTTCGTTTTAATTAATGAATGCACGCCACGACGTTCGCGTTCACAAAAATTAAAGCCCAAGATTGACTTTTCTCCCTCCCCTCTCAACACGACATACCAAACATGTGAACTCATAAAAAATCAAAACGAGAGAGAAAGAAATACAGCCATTCACGTTGTTGTTGTTATTCAGAAAAAAATCATTTTTTTACAAAAGTAATTGATAATGTTGATGCTTACTAGGGTGAGCACGGACAGGACAAGAGTTTCCCATTTTATATCATATTTCGATTGGAATACGAATAGTGTAGAACTCGAACATTATCGTAAAAATATGGATATAGGTTAAATGCGAATACAAAATTGGGTTTATTTTATTTTATTACTTTTTGTGCAATGACAAAAATATTACTAATCTTGTATAACACATACAATATATTTATTTTATTTTTTTCTTCTTCAGAATGGCAAAAATACACAATTAGCGGCTAGTTTGACAAAGCAGCAACTAAGCCTACATAAGTCACATGTAGAAGTTGGCAAGCCCCCACGCGTAACAGCATGGCTTGCGAAGCGACTCTCCCATTTCTTGTTGGTAAATAGGGGAAGAATCTACTCCACTCAACATATATTATCGGAAAAAGTCCATTATAGCTACATCAACTATATATCGCGAAAGTCTTAAAAAACTCTAAATTATGATTTGGTCTGGTTTATATACCTGAACTTTCAATGCCGGCTCAAAACCCATCACCAACCTGGTTTTGTTAGGTGTTTTACTGATGTGGTGCCATGTAGTAGTGGTTTTGCTCCAAATCATAGTTTAGGGGGTTTTTCGGTCTTTCGCAATAATGAGGTACCTAAAATGGACTTATTCCTATATATTATCTAATCCGTTTTTGCCCGTAATATTTATTGTAAAAAATATGTGTTCACATTAGAGAACACACATGCTTACATGAAAAGTGCTTAACTTTGCTTCTAGTGCTTAGTCAGTGCTAACAAGGTCATTGTAACATATGTGTGTGCGTGCGAGCATCAATATGAACTTCTTTCCTCGGAGGAAAACTTCTGCATGGGTATTTAGGCCTTGCTCGTCAAGTTGGGACAGTCGAAAGGCCGATACAGCTGCTAGAAATAAGGCTTTAGCTATGTGACAATCCCGTCTCTGCTTAATCACAAAGCAAGGACCTTACATTGCAAATACAACAATAATCAATAACACTTGTATCCTAGAGTCACATGAAGTTCACACATCGATTTGCCCATCGTTAGCTATGGCAAATGATCAGTTTGACATTAATTTTGCAAATCATTAATAGAGAGGGCAGAAAAATATCAGTGAACTGAGAATACATCGAGGCCTTATTTGTTTCAGATTAAATTAAATTAAATAAAAATTGTTATTTTTGTATAGACCAAATATAGTTATTTTTGTGGGGTTTTAAATGGTTTTTCTTAAAGTTAGCAAAATATTTTTTCATATTTTTTTGAATTTTTTAAAAAGTCTTTCGAGTGGGTTATAAATTTGCTACAGTAAAACACAACTCAACAAAGTTGCTACAGTAAAACATAGCTCAACATTAATACATGAAACAAACAAGGCCCGAGCTAAGAGCAACTCCAACAGCTCCTCTATATTTCCCCTCTAAAACACTATTAGCGTCCCCTCTATCCATCCCTCTAAAATTCCTTCATAAATTACACTACCCTCTAAAAGATTTCTTCTCTCCAGCAGCCCCTCTATATCTGCTACAATATTTCTCAGAAGCTGTTGGAGTTGCTCTAATACATTAGCGAAACCCAGGGACAGGAGGTGCATAGCTCAGAAGGTCGTTGCCCTTATGGTTGGAACTTGGAAGTTGGAACCAACTAGTCCCGTGACCCCACCACGCGTCGCGCTCCCATTAGCTGCCCACCTCGTGACCGCTGTTCCGGGGTCAACTTCCCCATCCAATCCTGTCCGTCCGTCCCATCCAACGGCGAGAGCCCCACCACCGGCTAACGCCCTCAACCCGGCTCCCAGGTCTAGTCAGCACCCCATCTCAGCCGTCAGATGGAGCCTTCGCTTTGACCCGAACCGGTCCACCCTCTGACCGCAACCGGGTGCTTCCGGTCGCCCCCTCGCGTCGTTTTATAAGCCCACCCCATTCCCCTGCCTCTCATTTCTTCTCTTCTCCCCCAATCTTTTCCCTTCTCCGGCGACCACCGATCCGGCGGCGAGCGGGCGGGCGATTTTTGGGCGGCGGCGGAGATGATGACGCTCGATCTGATGGGAGGGTACGGGCGCGTCGACGAGCAGGTGGCCATCCAGGAGGCGGCGGCGGCTGGGCTTCGCGGGATGGAGCACCTCATTTTGCAACTGTCCCGCACGGGCACCGGCGAGAGCTCGCCCGCTGGGGCGTCGTCGTTTTCGGCGGCGGAGGCGGCCGCGCAGAGGCAGCAGGTGGACTGCCGGGAGATCACTGACATGACGGTCTCCAAGTTCAAGAAGGTGATTTCTATGCTCAACCGCACCGGCCACGCCAGGTTCCGGCGCGGGCCAGTGGTGGCGCAGTCGCAGGGCCCCGCTGCGTCGGAGCCGGCGCCGGCGAGGTCCATGACGCTGGACTTCACCAAGGCGGCGTCGGGGTACCCGGTGAAAGACTCCGGGTTCAGCGTGTCGGGCCTCTCTGGCGCGAGCTCCTCGTTCCTCTCGTCTGTGACCGGCGACGGCAGCGTGTCGAACGGGCGCGGGGGCGCGTCATCGCTGA
Organism: Raddia distichophylla; assembly: GCA_005191435.1. Lineage (NCBI taxonomy): Eukaryota > Viridiplantae > Streptophyta > Magnoliopsida > Poales > Poaceae > Raddia > Raddia distichophylla. The sequence goes on from SPJY01014963.1 coordinate 471,803, forward strand.
TGCTGCCGCCGGCAGGGGCGGCGGCCAGCTGCGGGAAGCCACCACTGGCCTCCGCCGCTGGCGCCGGCCACAAGAGGAAGTGCCACGACCACGCGCACTCCGAGAACGTCGCCGGCGGCAAGTACGGCGCCACCGGTGGCCGCTGCCACTGCTCCAAGCGCCGGTAAGGCCAATCAAACCCTCGCCATGAATTGATTCTCTCTCTCTCTCTCTCCTCGCATCTCCGGTGAGAATCCTCCTCGCTGAGCGGCGAATGGGTCGGAATCTGCAGGAAGAACAGGGTGAAGCGCACAATCCGCGTGCCGGCGATCAGCCCGAAGGTGGCGGACATCCCCTCCGACGAGTTTTCCTGGCGCAAGTACGGCCAGAAGCCCATCAAGGGCTCCCCCTACCCACGGTGCGTTCCCACTAACCCCCACCCATCACCATCCCCTCCGGCTCCGGCGAGCCATCCGATTCACCGCCGAGAAATGTTTCGAACTAACCGATTGCTTCTCTCCCGGACACATGCAGGGGCTACTATAAGTGCAGCACGCTGCGCGGGTGCCCGGCGCGGAAGCATGTGGAGCGCGACCCCAATGACCCCTCCATGCTCATCGTCACCTACGAGGGCGACCACCGCCACAACGCCGGCCAGGAAACGCCGGCGCCGGCGCCGGCGCCGGCGATGCTCCCGGAGCTGCCGATGAAGCTCTGAAGCCGCGGCCGCCCCACCTGTTCATTAAAGATTAGCTTGTCCTGATGAACCACCATTACTTAGACTTTTATTTTCTTTTTTTTCCTTGGGAAAATGAAATTTTTAGCAAGCAGTAGAGTCAATCACTCTGTGTAAAAGAAAAATTAGGAAAAGGCTTTCATTTTCATGAGTCTGAGCTCCGAGCCACAGAGGAAGAGAGAGAGAAAAAAAAGGTGAAAATAAAAAGACGCGCAAACGCAAAGTGGTGCGGATCTTGACCGTTTGATCGTGGCCAGCCAGAGTTGGATTTAACTCTGGGCGGTTTGGCGTCCGGGGAGTCAAAAGAGGGTGGGGCCCATCGGTTGAATTTGGTCCCAGGTGGGCCCGGAGTGACGGGGACTTGTGCGTGACGCGGTCAAGCAACGCGGCGGGTGGGCCCGGCGCCCTCGCTGTCGTCGTTGACTCGTGTCAGCCTGGCTTTATTATTTTTTTTGCTTTTCTTCTGTCTTCCAGTGGGCTACGTCCACACGCGGACCAAGATTAGATTCGACCAAACCGATGCAGCCTGATTTTTTTTTCCGTTGATTCTCGTGTAGAAAAGAAAGCTCATTTCGCAGTGTTCCATCTGATCTGGTCTGTCCTACCCGCATGTGATGTGGGGCCCGGTGGCAGTGGCATCTTGCGCCTTGTCCCGTGCTCGCCGCTCGCTTCGGTTGGTATAGCGCTCTTGGACTTGGGCTCGGGCTAGGGAGTCGTCGAGTCGAGATGAGATGAGGAGGAGGGAGCCGCGTTTGATTTTGCTTTGCTCAATATTCTTTTTCTTTTTTTTTTTCTCCTTTTTTCTGTGGCCGCAGTGTCAAGTGGGGCTCGTGATCAATCAATTGGGTTGGGGGTGTAGGGCAAAAGTCAAAGGGGCATCTTTCTTAGTAATTTGGGTGCCGCTTTGTCTAGTTGCTGGGTGTGAATGTGTGCCTTGTCCTGCCCCCACAACATACAGGATCTTCTGTGCTCGCTGTGGTCGTCTAGTGAGTAGTGAATTAGTGATTGCCTACGATTCTACGAAACGCTGTAACTTTGCTGAAATAATCAGGCCGATTTAGGCCCTGTTCTTTTGAGTTGATTTGAGCGGCTGAACGGCTGAAATGACTGAGCTTCGAGCGCTTCTCGAGGTAGTCTCGAGATTCGGATACATTTTGTTTGACTTGCTTTTTAAAGCATTAGAACCCACCTTCAAAACAGCGAAAAAAGAACTAAAAAACTCAAAACATATGTGTTTTCAAAACGTAGATAAGATGTTAAGCTGTTAAGTCGTTGAGCTATTACGCCGAAAAGAACTAGGCCTAATATGCTTCAAAGTTGGGAGCCCTTAGTATATCTTTTTGATTTCTTATTTAGTTTTAGTATTAGTTTAAAAATTTGACCACCTTTAAAAATAGAGTAAATTACACAATAGTTTTAAGATCTTTAATAAAAAATCTACAAAGTTTAAAAAAAATATTTTGAAAAGTTATAATGAATGGTCTGTATTAAAATTAAAAAAATGCAAACCCAACAAAAATTAAAATTAAACCAAAAAATTAAAGAGGGTCTATATCTTGAGTTAGTCTTTTCAACAATATAATAGTTCACTGTTATGGGCTTGTAATGGTGGATGATGCACTTCAAAAATTGTAACTCGCATTGTGATTGGCGAAACAACTTATTTAGTGGATTTAATTAGAAAATCACAAAATACATTATCTAGAAACTACAAAATAAAACATGTTGACTGACAAAATAGTAATTTATTTGTCATGGAGGTTTCCTAGTTGCATTTCGCTTCATTGATTAATGAACTAGTGGGATGTGAAAAACGGTTCTTACACATGTCTAAACCATCCACTAAAATATTTGAAATGGACATATTATCCGGTTGTCAAATAAATTTAAGGAATATATATTGTCTAAAACAACTAACTTTGTGGTATGTAATTAAGGGGCACTGAACTTTTGGGCATATATAGTCCAACTAGCAAGATTCACACGCTTCGCGCGTTAGCTAACCCGTCTGTACATTAGTCAAGCTAATATATATGGAAGGACCAGTTTTCAATGGTGCATGACGTGGTGCAACTATCCGTATACATATTTAAGCAGGAGCACTAAATAACACTGGCAAGTGATCACCGGGCATGTCCACTGCATTTGCTAATGGATAAAGCACATGAAGTCACAGTAGACATGCACACTAAATGGCAATAAGCAACCCCAATAAGGCATAGACGACGACATCATCATGGGCCTAAACTGCAAATAAACTGAAAATGGAAAGGCAGACTATACAGTTCGTTCGAAAGGAGGATACACCGCACTCTGTAAAACAGAACAATTTCTGAAGACAACAATGTGGATACAATAGGCAAAACAATACAGTTGCATTGTCATATTACATAAAAGCCTGGCCTAATACTATTGAATGCTGTTTATGCATATGAAAAACCTCAACTAAATGAAAACCGATACATAAAAAATCCCAATATATAATGACGGCAACTAACAACAACATTGACCCTCCTTGCAATGGATCTGAAGCAGGCCTACAAGGAGCAATGGCTGAAGAATATGAGCAATAGCATGAGCATCTGCACTACACACCTTGAGCAGAATATGCAATAGATAATGACTATTACACAAACTATATTTCGACCAAAACATCGATAGATAGAAGAGATGGGTCATAACTACGTCGTTGACAAACATGAAAACGCAAAAACATTACAATAAAAAGTAAAGCACCATGTGTGTAAATTGGTAAATTCCTTCCTTCCATTACAGTTATTGAACAGGCGAAAACAATTTTGCAATGTGCAAAGAATGGAAAGAACGCCTAACTAAACGAAGTCCATGCTTTTCAAAAGGAGAGTAAAAAGCTCAATTACAGGCATCGAACAAGTAAAAATCATATTGCAATGCGCAAGCAATGGAAAGAAAACACACTAAATGGCAATAAGCAACCCCAATAAGGCATAGACGACGACATCATCATGGGCCTAAACTGCAAATAAACTAAAAATGGAAAGGCAGACTATATAGTTCGTTCGAAAGGAGGATACACCGCATTCTGTAAAACTGAACAATTTCTGAAGACAACAATGTGGATACAATAGGCAAAACAATACAGTTGCATTGTCATATTACATAAAAGCCTGGCCTAATACTATTGAATGCTGTTTATGCATATAAAAAACCTCAACTAAATGAAAACCGATACATAAAAAATCCCAATATATAATGACGGCAACTAACAACAACATTGACCCTCCTTGCAATGGATCTGAAGCAGGCCTACAAGGAGCAATGGCTGAAGAATATGAGCAATAGCATGAGCTGCATGTGCACTACACACCTTGAGTATAATATGCAATAGATAATGACTATTACACAAACTATATTTCGACCAAAACATCGATAGATAGAAGAGATGGGTCATAACTACGTCGTTGACAAACATGAAAACGCAAAAACATTACAATAAAAAGTAAAGCACCATGTGTGTAAATTGGTAAATTCCTTCCTTCCATTACAGTTATTGAACAGGCGAAAACAATTTTGCAATGTGCAAAGAATGGAAAGAACGCCTAACTAAACGAAGTCCATGCTTTTCAAAAGGAGAGTAAAAAGCTCAATTACAGGCATCGAACAAGTAAAAATCATATTGCAATGCGCAAGCAATGGAAAGAAAATTAGCGGCCCATGCTTAGCAAAGAAGAGTAAAAAGCTCCCACACAAAATACTGAATTGGCAATTAACATTCCATTGACTAAGAAATGACAGAAAAATGATTGAAATCAAAGGTATAATCACTATATGTCACAATGCACAAAGTGAATGACATTACAGATAAGCAAGCTCATATGGCAACTAATAACGAATAGAATGATGAAAACTGTGCTAAGCTAAAAAAAGGGACGTACAATATGTGTCCATGTATTTTTATGCCCTATTCTAACATTAGCCAATCAACAATCTGGTTTCACTTGCTACTTTGAGATGAACAGGACATCTAAAGATTTCCGACCTTCGTAGTTATGAATTGCGGAATAGAATCAATTCTTAAAATATGTTTTACATAATCATAGGAAACTCAAATGCAGAGAGAAATGGAGCTTTGTTGGTGCGCAAAGAAACAATTTACTTCAATGAACATAATGTATTCTCATTGGAATCGATTTAAACAGTTAGTATAGTAAGAATGTAGGCTAGCATGAATAAACTGAATAATCAGAGTCCTAGCAACTCTGAGCATTTAAGGCAGTTAAAAAATGTACAGGCGTATAATATGCTTGCAAATAGCACTGCCTACACAAACTATTGAGTCCTACATTGTCATCTATATATGATTCCCAGAGTTTTAATACTGAACAACATAATGAGATGTACTCTGGTATAGAAAATGGATGTGAATATGTTTATTTGAACCACTAAAAATTTTAAAATAGCACTGATATATTAAAATCTAAGTACACAGTAATTTTAAAGGTGGAGTTTAAATTTCATCTGCAATTGACCGGAAACAATAAAAGCCCCAGCAATCTCACACTTGGAACTGAACCCGTAAAATTTGCAACATAAATAACCAAAAATAAAATAGAAGATTTGTTTCAATTGTACCTTTGCCATTTGTTTCAATTGTACTTTTGCGAAGACACTACAAAAAAACTTATAGAATTTATCTGTTGAATTAATTGACTTGCATGTTTCATGACCAAGTATCTTGGAGAATACTAAGCTCCAGTGACTAGGTGCCTAAAGCAACATGAGGATCTTCTTTAAGGACCTTACACTCGACTAATTTCTGGTGCAGCCTTTGAGCCTCTTCAATTAATCCTGCCTGAATTAGCAACACTCGTGACTATAGATAGATAAGCACTCCTGGTGGTAATATTCTTCGATACCATTATTTGCAGTATTTTAGTTCATTAGTTGCAGCTTCTGGTTTACCATGATACCATCTCTGCATAATGCCTGGATCACCATGAAAAAAGCAGTTGCTTTAGCTGAAAACCAAGAGCAAGCATCCGATAAAAAAACTCTAGGGCCGCTTCGGCCATGGTTTTCTTACAGAAGCCCATAACAAGTGAACCGTTTGTTATGTCATCAGGACTGATCCCATCACTAATCATCTCATCAAACAGGGTCAATTATTTCTTGATCTGTGCCTTCTTTGCTAAAGCATCAATCAGGGTATTGTATGTTATACGAACCAACTGACATCCATTTTCTCTAATGCAATGTGCTATCCCAATAGCTTCTTCAACCATACCTTTTTTAGAGATGGCACTCAGGAGCGTGTTGTACGTCACTATATCAGGTGAACATTTCTCGCTGACCATTTTCTCCAGCACATCAATTGCCTGATCGAGATGCCCATACTTACAAAAGTAGTTGATAAGATAGCTATGGATACCAACCAAAACAAAATATAATAACACGATGTATCTTCTCTTATGTTCAGAAAACAATAGAACGTGGACTAAGTACGCCGTAGGTCCCAATACCAATATCCAATATGTTTAAAGCACAGGCAAAACTTAGGATAAATCTCAAATTAATAATAACCAAAGATGGATCCATATGAAGTCCACAAAGCATGAGAGTTAGCAGCTTGCTGATTACCTTGGGATTATATTTGTCGAGGCCAAGAACCAAAGGAAGTAACAAAATAATATGTGACCATTCTAATTGACCTTTGCTCATAGCAGAGCTAAGCGACAACATTAATGCAAACAGCCGGAGCTCCACCTCTTTCACCATCCTTATGACCCAAAACCACATAAAGAGCCATATGAAAACATTCGCTCGCATTTACAACTTCAGCTTGCTCTCTGTTTATGCGTGTAAGGGTTTGCCAAGACCGGCACATAGCATATGGGCCGACCCATGATCCAGGAGATAGAACATAACTCTTTCTAGTTTGAAGTAAATATTTTGATTAGATTGCAAAGCAGCTTTGATCAAATTTTCTACACCATCTAAAATTTACAGAGAACTAAAACATTTCCTAATAAGCAAAGTTCCCCTTGGTAAATGGCAAATATTAAATTGGGTAAAAATAGCCGACATACTTGATTTTATCACGATAAATTGCTAGGGCATTCCCTAAACTAGAAAGAAACTTTAAAATCTATCTATAATACAATGCGCTAGCATTGTGTATCCTCCGCGCGCCACGTTGGCGGAAAAACAGCGGCCGTCCGATTGCGGCCACTGGCTCCATCCAACCGTCCATCCAAACTTTACATATAAAAGTATTTCTACCGGCGTTCGAATCCCACCTCCTCTCCGTTTTACATTTTTTTGGGCCATTCTCGTCATCCTCATCGTCGTCGTCCCCGCACGCCGCCTCCCTGCTGCTCTCGCTTGCATCCTCCTCCCCGTCTGCGTCCTCCTCGTTCTCGTCCCTCTTCCACGCTTCCTCTTACGCCTCCTTCCCTCATGGCGCCACAGCCGCCGCCGCTGCGCTTCTTGCCTCCTCTTACCTCAGCCTCCGCCGCGCCTGCGACGCCGGCGCCATTCTCCGCCTTTCAATCTCTTCTGGAATTAATCTGAACCAGCATACTGCTTCCCAGATACTGTTCTCTCTTGTCAAGATTCGGCAGTTCGCTTTTGCCGGTGGCCTGTTTGATGAAATGCTGTAGCCGGGTGTTCGCCCGGATGAGTACGTTTACACTGCTAGGATTCGGGCTTACTGCGAGTCCAGGGATCTGGATGGTGCGAGGAGGCTGGTGTCAAGGATGCAAGGCGAGGGTGTCAAGGCCAGTGCTGTGCCATACAGTGTACTGATGTATGGCTTGTGCAAGAATCAGCGTGTTGAGGAGGCAGTAGAGGTGAAGAATGGCATGGTGCAAAGGGGAGTTACGGTTGATGAAGTGACTTACCGGACGCTGGTGTATGGGTTTTGTAGGATGGAGTCGTATAACTTCGTATAATGTATGCTATACGAAGTTATTACGATACTTACAAAAGTAGTTGATAAGATAGCTATGGATACCAACCAAAACAAAATATAATAACACGATGTATCTTCTCTTATGTTCAGAAAACAATAGAACGTGGACCGTAATAACTTCGTATAGCAT
>SPJY01014963.1:479634-518821 GCA_005191435.1 Raddia distichophylla
TGTCCTATTCGTCATATAATGTTTTAGGACATCGACGACACATTGTAGTTTCTTTCAAGCGTCTACATTGGCCTGCGTTGTATTTCCTAACATGATTCCTTGAGTTCGACCTTAACGTTCGTGGGCCGAAAGGTGACGCTAAAGTCTCGGCAAGCAGTGAGAATGTGGCGACTGTGCAGCTCATTACGATATAGCCCCGTGGATCCACTTTGGATGTGTTGGGAATGCCCTAGAACCTCATGTAGCACATAGGACATCGTAGATCGAGGCGCGGCCGTGTGTGGCCGGAAAGCGGCCAAAGGGGGCCGGGGTGGGGGTTTTGTGGTCGGCCTTTACACAGGCCGACGACAAAAGTATCTTTTGTTGTCGGCCTAAAAGTTGGCCGACCATATTTCTCACGCAATGTGGTCGGCCGCACTTCAGGCCGACCACATTGCTGCACCTTTGTGGTCGGCATGTATTAGGGCCGACCACAAAGACCCCCTCCCCCCCAGCTCTAATTTCCGGCCCTTCTGCCCCTCGGTCGACAATGTCCTATTCGTCATATAATGTTTTAGGACATCGACGACACATTGTAGTTTCTTTCAAGCGTCTACATTGGCCTGCGTTGTATTTCCTAACATGATTCCTTGAGTTCGACCTTAACGTTCGTGGGCCGAAAGGTGACGCTAAAGTCTCGGCAAGCAGTGAGAATGTGGCGACTGTGCAGCTCATTACGATATAGCCCCGTGGATCCACTTTGGATGTGTTGGGAATGCCCTAGAACCTCATGTAGCACATAGGACATCGTAGATCGAGGCGCGGCCGTGTGTGGCCGGAAAGCGGCCAAAGGGGGCCGGGGTGGGGGTTTTGTGGTCGGCCTTTACACAGGCCGACGACAAAAGTATCTTTTGTTGTCGGCCTAAAAGTTGGCCGACCATATTTCTCACGCAATGTGGTCGGCCGCACTTCAGGCCGACCACATTGCTGCACCTTTGTGGTCGGCATGTATTAGGGTCGACCACAAAGACCCCCTTCCCTCCGGCTCTAATTTTCGGCCCTCCCGCCCCTCGGTCGACACTGTCCTATTCGTCATATAATGTTTTAGGGCATCGATGACACATTGTAGTTTCTTTCAAGCATCTACATTGGCCTGCGTTGTATTTTCGTAACATGATTCTTTGAGTTCGACCTTAACGTTCGTGGGTCGAAAGATGACACTAAAGTCTCGGCAAGCAGGAAGAATGTGGCGACTGTGCAGCTCATTACGATATATCCCCGTGGATCGACTTTGGATGTGTTGGGAATGCCCTAGAACCTCACGTAGCACATAGGACAGCGTAGATCGAGGCGCGGCGGTGTGTGGCCGGAAAGCGACCGAGGGGGGCCGGGGGGGTTGTGGTCGGCCGTTACACAGGCCGACGATAAAAGTATCTTTTGGTGGTCTGCCTAGAAATTGGCCGGCCACATTGCTCACGCAATGTGGTCGGCCGCACTTCAGGCCGACCACATTGCACCTTTGTGGTCGGCATGTATTAGGGCCGACCACAAAGACCCCCTCCCCCCCTGGGCTCTAATTTCCGGCCCTCCCGCCCCTCGGTCGACACTGTTCTATTCGTCATATAATATTTTAGGGCATCGATGACACATTGTAGTTCCTTTCAAGCGTCTACATTGGCATGCATTACATTTCCGTAACATGATTCTTTGAGTTCGACCTTAACGTTCGTGGACCGAAAGATGACGCTAAAGTTTCGGCAAGCAGGGAGAATGTGGCGACTGTGCAGCTCATTACGATATAGCCCCGTGGATCGACTTTGGATGTGTTGGGAATGCCCTCGAACCTCACGTAGCACATAGGATATCGTAGATCGAGGCGCGGCCGTGTGTGGCCGGAAAGCGGCCGAGGGGGGCCGGGGGGGTTTTTGTGGTCGGCCTTTACACAGGCCGACGACAAAAGTATCTTTTGTGATCGGCCTAGAAGTTGACATCCATTTTCTCTAATGCAATGTGCTATCCCAATAGCTTCTTCAACCATACCTTTTTTAGAGATGGCACTCAGGAGCGAGTTGTACGTCACTACATCAGGAGAACATTTCTCACTGACCATTTTCTCCAGCACATTAATTGCCTGATCGAGATGCCCATACTTACAAAAGTAGTTGATAAAGATAGCTATGGATACCAACCAAAACGAAATATAATAACACAATGTATCTTCTCTTATGTTTGGAAAACAATAGAATGGGACTTAGTACGCCGTAGGTCCCAATACCAATATCCAATATGTTTAAAGCACAGGCAAAACTTAGGATAAATCTCAAATTAATAATAACCAAAGATGGATCCATATGAAGTCCACGAAGCATGAGAATTAGCAGCTTGCTGATTACCTTGGATTATATTTGTCGTGGACAAGAACCAAAGGAAGTAACAAAAGAATATGTGACCATTCTGATTGACCTTTGCTGAAATCATAGCAAAGCTAAGCAGCAACATTAATGCAAACAGCCGGAGCTCCACCTCTTTCACCATCCTCATGACCCAAAACCACATAAAGAGCCATAGGAAAACATTCGCTCGCATTTACAACTTGAGCTTGCTCTCTATTTGTGCGTATAAGGGTTTGCCAAGCCCGGCACATAGCATATGGGCCGACCCATGATCTAGGAGATAGACCATATATAGCTCTTTTCAGCTTGAAGTAAATATTTTGATTAGATTGCAAAGCAGCTTTGACCAAATTTTCTACACCATCTAAAATTTACAGAGAATTAAAACATGTCCTAATAAGCAAAGTTCCCCTTGGTAAATGGCAAATATTAATTTGGGTAAAAATAGCCGACATGCTTGTTTTTATCACGATAGATTGCTAGAGCATTCCCTGAAATACAAAGAAACTTTAAAATAATAATGAACTTATCATGCTTTCCACAAATTTAAATAAAAATTAACCAAATATACATATTAAGGAATTATTTAAAATTCAGTTGCTCAGCAGAAAGACATGACCTGAGAAAAAAAAACAAAAATGTGAATGATCACATATAAGTATATAACAATAGTATAAGAATATAACTATGGACATCACCACTTCCTTTAATAATACATCTGTTTTCCCTTAATAGCTAACAAATTGTTGTGATTGCAGTACTCATTACCAGTGCCAATGCTAGACAACTCTCACTAAAACTTCCTTTGCCAGGTAAGGAATTCTATCCATGCACACTAGCTTGCATGACCAATCGACCATAATAATGTAAACATTAAAAAGAAAGAGACATCATTGGTAAAAATAGATCATACAATAGATAAAGTAGCAGCAGATGACAAATTTGATGTAGTTTCATATGCCTTTGCGGCTGACTGGCTATCAGTAGAATCTATGGTTCATCCACAATTATATGTTTATTGATACAGAATATCAGCATTTTTGCCACTCGTCCAACAATTCACGGTAGTTTTATGTAAGTCAATTAATTGAGAGCAAATTAAAGCAGCGTGTAGTGGACTAAGACAATACAAAGTATGTGTTAGACATATTTGGGCTGTGTATATGGGCCTGGCCCGTCCTTTATTGTATTAGGGTTTTCTAGCCTTTTCCCCTTTGCCTTTGTACTCTGTATATATACTGACACTTTGGCCTTATATGAATACAAGTGCTATTCCTAACATGGTATCAGAGCGTGGATAGGATTTACCCTTAGCCGTCGCAACGATTCTCCACCTCCTTGGCGTTGCACTTGCGCCAATCTTCACTGCAGTTCTCAAACGTTGTTGGTCTTCATCTCTTGGCCATCGACATCCGCCGCTCTCTTCCTGGTGCGTCTCTCTTTCTTCCGCTGCTCCTGCCAGTCTCTCCGTCTCTGCTGTTTCCTCCACGACGTCTTTTGCTTAGTGGCATCATCGTTTAGGACATCTATGTGGTTCTCGTTTATCGTCTTTGGTTTGTCGTGGTCTTTTAGGGTCTGTGTCTGGTCCTGTTCATCTTGATTGTGCGGGTTGCAACCTTGGTAAACAGGTGCAACTCCCTCATCCCTCTAGTGAGTCTGTGTCAGCTCGTCCGTTTGATCTTATTCATTTTGATGTATGGGGTCCAGCCCCTTTTGTGTCAAAGGGTGGACATAAATACTATATCATTTTTATAAATAATTTTTCTCACCACACTTGGATATATTTTATGTCTTCTCGTAGTGAGGTTTTGTCTATCTATACAAATTTTGCCACCATAATTCGTACTCAGTTTGACTCTTCGATTCATGTTTTTAGAGCTGACTCTGCAGGGGAGTATTTTTTCGGGCATCTTCGTTGTTTTCTCACTGGGCAGGGCATCCTTTCTCAGTTCTCTTGTCTAGGTGATCATGCTCAAAATGGTGTGGCTAAGCGTAAGCATCGTCATCTTCTATGAACTGCACGTGCTTTCATGATTGCTTCTTCTGTTCCATCTCACTTCTGGGTTGAGGCTGTTTCTTCTGTTTCTCATCTCATCAACCTTCAGCCTTCTTCTGCTCTTCATGGTGGTATTCCTATAGAGCATCTTTCTGGACATCCAGCAGACTACTCTAATCTTCGATCTTTTGGGTGTGTCTGCTATGTTCTTCTCGCTCCATGTGAACGCACTAAACTGACTACCCAGTTAGTTGAGTGTGTTTTTCTGGGATATAATGATGAGCACAAGGTCTATCGTTGTTGGGATCATACTGGTCGTTGGATGCGGATTTCTCGGGACGTTACCTTTGATGAGTATCGTTCTTTCTATCCACGTCCTTCTTTTCCATTCCATCGTCTGTGCCTATGTCTGCACCACCTCCAATGTCTACCACGTCTTCACAGCCTTCTGAGTCCACTAATTCTCTTCCTCCTGAGTCTAGTGTTCTTTCTCCTACAGAGATAGGTATCTCATCTCCACCAGTTTCAACTGATTTTGTTCCTCCTCATCCTTCCTTTTACACTCACCGTCAACATCCGTTTGAGGTTTCTCCTGTTGACTAATCTTCTGAGGAGTCAGCTTCTACCTCCCAGCCATATGCTCTTCGTGATCGTTGCTCTATTCGACCTCCTGAGCATTTTGGTTTTGCTAGTGCTACCACTGCTGAGCCGGTTTCTTATCGTGATGCTGTCGTTCATCCTGAGTGGTAGCATGCGATGGCTGAGGAGATTTCTACGCTTGAGCGTAATGGCACTTGGAAAATTATCTCTCTTCCGTCCTATGTTTGTCCCATTACATGTAGGTGGGTTTATAAGATCAAGACTCGCTCTAACGGTTCTCTTAAGCATTATAAAGCCCATGTTGTGGCTCATAGTTTTCAACAAGGGCCTGGTGTTGATTATGATGAGACCTATGCTCCTGTGGCTCACATGACCACTCAAGACGCTGTTTGTTGTGGCCTCTGTTCATATGTGGCCTATCTACCAGCTTGATGTTCAAAATACCTTTCTTAGTGGAGAACTGTATGAAGAGGTTTTATGCGGCCTCCACCTAGGTATTTTGTTTCTGATGACAAGGTTCTTCGCCTTCGTTGTGCTTTATATGGGCTTAAATAAGATCCTAGGGTTTGGTTTCAGCGCTTCTCTACAGTGTTTACTGCTGTTGATTTTTCTATCAGCGATCATGATACTGCGTTGTTTGTCCACACCTCATCCCGAGGGCGCACTCTTCTTCTGCTCTATGTCGATGACATGATCATTACTGGTGATGACTTTCAGTTTATTGATTTTGTACTCGTTTCAATGAGCAGTTTCGCATGTCTGATTTGGGTCCCATTCATTATTTTCTTGAGATTGAGGTTATCTCTACGTCACAGGTTATCTTTTTATCTCAAAAGAAGTATATTGGTGATCTTCTTGATTGGGCTTCTCTCACAGATGATCGCACGGCTGAGACTTCTATGGAGCTCAATCTTCAGCTTCGACCACCGATGGCGAACCTCTTTCGGATCCTATTCGGTATCGTCACCTCGTTGATAGTCTTGTCTATCTTGGTGTCACCCATTCCGATATCTTTTATGCTATTCATATTTCGAGTCAGTTTTTATCTGCTTCTACTTAGCTCCACTATAGTCATCTCCTTTGTGTCTTGCGCTACTTGCGTGGCACTATCTCTCGCCGTCTTTTCTTTCCTCGCTCCAACTATTTACATCTTCGTGCTTATTCCAATGCTATCTGGGCTAGGGATCCTTCTGATCGTCGCTCTCTTTCCGCTTATTGTGTTTTTTTAGTGATTCTCTCATTGCTTCGAAGAGTAAAAAGGAGAAGGCAGTTTCTCGTTCCAGTGCACAGGCTGAGTTGCGGGCTATGGCTCTATTGACGACAGAGGTTACCTGGCTACGTTGGTTACTTGAGGATTTTGGTGTTTCTGGTGCTAAACCGACCCCTCTTCTATCTGATAGTACTGGAGCTATTGGTATTGCCAGGGATCCAGCGAAGCATGATCTTACCAAACATATTGGTGTTGATGCTTCTTATATGAGATCGCAAGTTCAGGAGCAAGTTATGGATCTTCGGTATGTGCCTTTTGTAGATCAATTGGCAGATTTCTTCACAAAGGCATAGACTCGATAGCATCATTATTCTTGTCTCTCCAAACTCAGTGTTGTTGATCCATCATGAGTTTGAGGGGGAGGGGTGTTAGATATATATTTGGGCTGTGTATATGGGCGTGGCCTTTATTGTATTAGGGTTTTCTAGCCTTTTTCCTTTTTGCCCTTGTACTCTGTATATATACTGGCCCTTTGCCCCCCATGTGAATACAAGTGCTATTCCTAACAGTATGAACAAGAAATAAGACGAGGACATCAAGCCTGCTACCCACCTATACAATTTTAGACACAAAAAATGGCAGTTTTATGCACATACTGAAGAAACAATTTACATCACTTGTATCGGGGCAGTACTGGGGCAAGGCAAGAAATGCAGGCAGTGCCGTGTTGGTGACGACGGCTAAAGCAGGGTTGTAGCTAGCGTTAGAGGCGGCGGTGGGCTCTGCCCGCCGTTGGATCCGGCTACCCTACAGATCGCCGTCCCCAGATCCGACAACCCCATAGTTGGAAGGCAGCACTGCCGCTGGCCGGAGAGCCCGGCGGTGGGGCTGGCGACCGGTGATGGGTGGCGACGGCAGAAAGAAGGGACCCCGCCGATCCATCACGGGTGGAGGGCAAGTCGAGCGGCACCGATCTAAAATGGCCTGGAGGAGATGACGGGAAGTGGAGGAAGATCGCGGGCGCCTGGGGACGCAGGTGGATTAGGGAGGAAGAGAGGGAGGTGGGAGGCAAGAGGACGCGCGGTGATAGGAGCGAGGAGCTGGGTGGTGGCCCGATAGGGTTATATCCAGTGGCATTGGCGGATAATTTCAGCCCAACTACATGTGTACTTAGGAAGGCTAAAAGGGCAGCGCTGCAAAGGATAAAAAACATTAGGGGTGTTAATGAACTTTTGCCGAGGCACAGTAGCACTGGCGAGGGACCCGTACGCGAATAGACGGGGATGGAAACACTAAACTGCAAACTACAGGGGGTTTTCTACAAACCCGTCCACCCAGGTGAACCACCAGAATAGATGGCTGGATGGGTAGCCAACGGGGGGAGGATCCGACGACCGAGGATTGAAGGGCGACGTGGCCTAACGAAGAAACGAGAAAGGAGGCTGTGTGAGGCCTAGGCGACAGCAGCGCTACGTGCTACAAATAGCGAAGCTAATACTCCAATTCCTCGAATAATTATGCTGAATTCGAGCTTGGAAGAGAGAGAAAAAAGGTTAGCCCGATGCCACGTTACAATCTCTACCTATCTCTATATAATAATAATGAGAATAGAGTTTTTCTCCTTTCTTCCTTCATCTTCTCCCATCTGTCTTCGTCAAAATTATCCATTGCTACCGCTCTGATCTCGGCCATCCATCTCTCCATCAACGCTCGGCGCCCCTCCTTACCCCTCGCGAGCTCGCGGCCTCCCCCTTGCACTAGCCATTCCACCTCCCTCCTCGCCATGGCCGCTGCCCCCGACACCCTCCCCTCTCTCTCCGCTGGCCGCGGGCGCGCCGCAGGTTAGCCCTCTCTCCCCCTCTCTCCGGCTGCGGGCGCGCCGCAGGTAACTCTCCCCTCCCTCTCCGCCGGCGGGCGCGCCGCAGGTGAGGTGGGTAGGTAAGGCGTCAAGCCGACCCCGTCCTCTCTCCGGCGGATGGTGCCCCGATCCCACGCGTTTGGGGGTCAATCAGTGGTAGGTCGCAGCTCTCGCCTGTCTCTAGGGTTCACCCCCTGATCTTGGTTTCCAAATCCAGCATACACCAGGAAATCCCCATCCGATCGCCTGCCGAAGAGCCGACCATGTGGGCGGCGCCGTGCCTGGCGTCGTGCTGCACCGCGTGCTCGTGTGAGGTGTGCCGGACGGCGGTCAGCAGCATCGGCTGTCACTCCGCCTGCATCACCTACTGCGGCCTCTTCGCGCTCTCTCTCCTCGCCTCCTAGGCGCTCCGCGAGGTCGCCGCGTCACTCCTCTAGTCTATCCCATGTGCCGATGTGCATGCCCCGTCTCTCTTCCCTCCCCCCGATTCGTTTCCTCTCGTTTGTATTCGATTCCTCTCGAATCGATCGAGGCTTACGTGGTGTTTTCTTTGGATTGCGCGCAGGGATCAACCACTTCCAAAAGACGTCGGACCGCGAGTGGTTCGAGACCGACGCTGTGCTCCGCGTCAGCCTTGGCAACTTCGTCTTTTTCACCGCCCTCGCCGGCATCATGGCCGGCATCAAGGACTAGAAGGACCCCCGTGACAAGATCCACCACGGCGGCTGGATGGCAAATATCTTCTGCTAGGTTGTCATAGTCTTCCTCATGTTCTTTGTGCCCAACTGCGTAGTCAGCTTCTACTATCAGCCCCTTTCCACCCATGCCACAATATCCTTAAATAATCATTCTCTGTGATGCATATTGCCCATGGTGAAACGATTGTGAAGATACTAGGATGGCATCTTTTTGGAACATGATTTAGAATGACAGATGATTCAGAATGACAACTTTTTTGGAATATGACACTAATCTTCTCAAACGAGCGTAAAGTTGACAACAATAAACAGAAAAAACAAACTATAGCAGTTGTAAGGTGCTTTCGTTCTCAAAACTCTGTTAAGATTATGCATATAGAGATGGCCTCTGGGAATCCTTAATATCACTCCTAAATTAATGTAATAATGCAAAATTGTAAACATACTAATGTAAAAACAAAAATGTTGGTACATGGATTCTGCATTTTTAAGATGAATACACAAACATTCACATGAAGATCGCTAAAGTCTCACTTGATCTAACATTTGGATCTTGCGTTGATATTTATGCTCAAGCCCATCTTCCAACTCTATGGAGCCACTACCAGGGCAGGACTTGGTATTGCCAGTTAGGGTCTGGGTTCACCAGAGCCAAGGCTGATCATCGTTTTGAAATATTGGAAGCTCACTACAATTCTTTGTTTGTGCAGAGTCGATATCCAAATTTTGGTATGGACTATTCCTTCTTGTTCAGGTTGTTCTTTTGTTGGATTTTGTGCATGGATGGAATGAGAATTGGGTCGCCAAGGACGAATAGTTCTGGTTGGTAGCTGACTTTTGCCCTTGTTTTTATTCAGCTTCTATTAGGCTATTCTTTGATATTCTAAAAAATATGCTATTGTTCCTTTCCCGTTTATTACTGCAGGTACATGGCTCTACTGGTTGTCTCTGTTGTCTGCTATGTTGCAACATTCTCTTTCTCGGGTTTACTCTTTCACTGGTTTACTCCATCTAGACATGACTGTGCACTCAATCTGTTCTTCATCGTCTTCGCATCGATTCTTGTTTTTACATGTGCCATTGTTGCCCTGCACCCAAAGGTATTATCTTGTGCCTTGTTATATATTTTATTGCAACATAATTTATGCATAGTCTTTTTTGTGTATCTAGGATGTGCTGTCTGTATTTGGGCAATGAAAATCTGTAGGAGATGTGTTAATAAGGATTGCTATATTAGATATGATGCTTGGATCTGCTCTACTTTTAGCGTTTAGACTGTAACTGTTCCATCCACTATCTAAGTAGCTATTCCTATGTATTTTTAGCTAAATACTGCTCCTGACTTTACGGATAGTAAATCTGAATTTTACAATTATGGCAGATCAATGGTAGCTGCTGCCTGCATCTGTTATCGCTCTCTACTGTACCTACATGTGCTATAGCGGGCTTTCTAGTGAACCAAAGGATTACGAATGCAATGGGCTTCACAATCACTCAAAAGTTGTGTCAACTGGGTAGCCTTACATTGGGATTGTTCACAACCATCCTTTCCGTGGTCTATTCTGTTGTTCGTATTTGCTCTTCTGCTACTGTGCTCTAGGTACCAGACTCACCACGTGCTGGTTAGAATGCCGTCTCTGGCCACGAAACTAATTTTTCATCAGTTTATGAAGTATATGTTTCTAATTGTCATTGCCATTTTGTCAGGTGCCGACAAGCCATTGTTCCCATTTAGCAAGGCAGATGAGGAAGAAAATAAGAAGGATGTGCAAAGGCCAGTGACATACTCCTATTTCTTCCTATTTCTCCCCCTCCCTCATATATTTACTGTAAATATAAACCGGTCTTGTTGTATTAATATTATAGATATCTGAACCCAGAAGCACAGGTTTTTTGTCACAGCTAAATCAACAGATGGCACCTCGGTTTGGCAAGCTAAACAATGCTTTAGCTGAATTGGATTGCTGGCCATTAAACTTTTAATTTTGTTCAACATTGTCCTCAGTGAAACAATATAATTGTCAATATTTTGTGAGTAATTCCTTCGTGTTTCATATCATGAGACATCATCTTGTTTGGTGCTTATGGTTTGGCCTATCACCTGCAGTTTCGTGCTACATAACGAATAACGAACTTGCTTAAAATATTTATGTTTTAGTTTTATGATGTAATACTTTTGATACAATGAACCACAAATTAACATGTGCTTCAATCAATTTTTTGAATGATCTTTTTTTAGCGAACAAATTTTGAATGAACTGGTGTGCGAAGATTTTTATTTCTCCGGTTGCAACACACGGGCATTTTTACTAGTAAGAGAAAAAAAGTCTGGTTCTGTGTATTGCAGGCTAAGAATTTGGGCCGTACTACAAGCCTTGCTATTCCTGAAAAGTGCTTAATTTCCAGCCCAATAACCTGTTCACTGCTCAGCTCTCCTAACATCGATTTCAAAAAATCTTCTAAGAGGAAAGCCAAGGGCCTATGGTGGGTGGAGACAGAAGTAGGGAGTGCCAGGTTCAGAGCTGCTAATAAGGGCTTCGAGGGGGCTTCTTGTATGGACAAGCGCTGCCTTGCTCGCAACTCCACACCTCCGTGGGGTAAAAACGGGACGCATAATATTCATTTGGTTTCCGATCTGTATCTAAACTTTATTGATTTAGAACCATTTTTTATCCGAACGAAAATAGATACGAATAAGAAATAATTATCTTGATTTTTAAATGGATACATATATGGATACGGGTTGGAGTTTATCCGACGGATATTATCCGTATCCGGTGATTTGTTATCTAGATATTATCCATTTACAGGAAAAGATTATGTTTAGGCTAGCCTGCTTCATGATGATTTAAAGCATGGACCGATGCTAATATGTGACTTGGCCTAGATGCCGTTGTGTGCGTGGGTAGCTTTAGGAGAGGAAAATATTCAGTGCAAAAGATTTTCAGTGCACAAGTGCAAAAAGCTAATCTTGACCCTTGGATCTTATTTCGGTGGTCAAACTAAAACATATGAACATGGAAAACAATCAGCATGGTTTTGCACACTAGTGCATAAGTAGGAGAGGAGAGTTCTACCTTAATACATCTGTACTGTTCATGTTGGATCTAAGAGACAATGATTAGTTTTTGAAGTTGCATAAGCTGAAGAAACAAGTCAAACCCCAAGTCAAGCTTCGAAAGTCACTTTGGCACAAATTTTAGCTGCCATGGAAAGGAATAGACATGAAGCTACGGAAACTCAAAATCAACTTCTACGTCAAATAATTGAAAGACTGCCAAATGGAAGACCTAATGACACAATTGGCTTAGGAACAAAATGGAATGATTTTTAGAAAACTAAGCCAACAACATTTGCATCTGCCATAGACCCCTTACAAGTTGATGATTGGTTCAGAGGTATTAAAAGGAAATTAGAGACAGTACAATGCTCTGACCATGAAAAAGTATTGTACGCGTCGCATCAGCTTGCAGGACAAGCTGCAGCATGGTGGGTTACATTTCAAGAAACTCACCCAAATAGGAATCTGATAACTTGAGAAGAATTTGACAAAGAATTCCATAATGTATATCTTCTTGAAGGATTAATGGATGCCAAGAAAAGGGAATTTGACGATTTAAAACAAAACAATACAGTATTAGAATATATGCATCAATTCAACTATCTGTCCAGATATGCACCAGAAGAAATTGCGACTGAGAAAAGGAAGATGAAGAAATTTATCAACGGTCTACAACAACATCTGTAATTTCAACTATCAGGATTTGATTACCCAAATCTCAAGACCTTAGTAGATAAAGTGCTTTTTATGGAGGAACGAAGAAATAAAATGATGGATACAAGAAAAAGAAGTAAATACTTTGCTCAGATGGTCAACAATAAAATACAGAAGTATCGTCCAACCCAAGGAAAACTCGCCCATAACCCCAGAAATTTTCAACAAAAGATAACCACCCAAATATCTCCATCTCAGCAATACTTCTGTCATTTGTTACCATTGTGGTGGAAATCATCTTAAAAGGAACCGCCCTCAAATATCACACCCCAAATGTTATCACTGTGGATAAGAAGGACATATACGCCCTAGCTGTCCTTGGAATAAGTTCCCTACAGAAGTTGCACAGAGTCGAGCACAAGTCCCAGGCAATAAACCCAATGTACCCAATAAACCCAATCCTGTCCCAAGGAAACCTGATACGAGAGGAAATCCTGCTATGCAAAGAAGGAATAATGCAGGAAATATTCAAGGACAAATCAACTATGTTACAATCAATACGACAAAAGATGTCAACAACAACATCGGTAACCCTTCAACCTAGTCTTCACGTTAAAAGCATTCCATGCTTTTGCATCAAAAATATTGAGAAAGATTATTTTATCAAACGGAGTTAAGACCTAGATCTCCATTAAGGATAGAGTGTGAAAATTATTTTAAAAAGGAAAGTTCCAGCCACACTCTCACTAACCATTATATGGAGATTATAATTAAAAAAAAGGTTTCTCCTCATTTAATCTAGTAAATCTCAGGGACAAGATTCTTTTAAGGGAGATAATATGTGACATACCCAAAATTAACCCATTTTTACCATGAAATAGTTTTTGCAAAAATCATTTTTAAGCCCAAAGAAACCTTCCCTAATTTTCTGAGAATTTTCCAAAGCAACTCCCATTTTATTCCATTAAATAAATCCCCTCTTTTATTTTTTCAAGGATATTAAACCCATAAAATATCAACTTTTATTCCACAATTAGGTTCTCCTCTTTTTTCTTGATTTTTAGAGACTAATCTCATATTTTTCTGAGCTACCTATAATACTCTATGAATTTCCAAAGCCTAAATCTATTTTCTGGAAATTCAGATAAACTCTTTCCTTTTCGGAAATTCCAAGAATACGCTTTCTCTTTTGGAACTACGCCTTCGGCAAGTCCCTCTTTTCCTCTCTCCGGTGTAGTAAGTGACACTCGACGGCTCAGATCAACACCATCCAAATCAACGTCCCAGATGAAGCCACGTCACTGCCACCGTACCCTTTCGCTGGAAAAGATTTGACGGCGCCCATTGGTTTCCCCCCCAGATCCAATGGCACACGCTGTCTCTTCCCTTTTCCAACAGCGCCGCCACCTCAAAATCGTTGGCGCCGCCGCCTCCGCCGTGTCACTCGTCGGATTTGCTTGCCGCCGTCGATATAGACCTTTCCAGGCCACATCAATACCATCCACGACATCGCCACGTTGTCACAGATCTGTTCGGCACATCTTCGCCCACAGTTTGCCTCGGACCGCCGCCAATTGCTCGCCGTAGCTTGTAAAAACCCTTGGCCTCCGCCTCAAGCCTCCGCCGCTTACCCATGCCTATAAATAGGCCATCTCCGGCGCTTTGCATCTTCAAGCCACCATTCCTCCATCACCATCTTCCGCCGACGATCACCGAAGCTCCCTCTCCGACATCACCTTCAAAGCACAGCCGCTTAGCCTCACCGCCCGGTCACCTCCCTCACTGTCGAGCTCCATCAATTTTTCCGTCCCCAGGAGCACCTTTGCCGGCCACCACCCCGCCATCTCCGGCCACCCTCGCCGCCGGTGAGCTTCTCCCCGTCGCACCCCTCTTTTCCTCTCTCACTCACTACCATGCGGGGCCCCCTGTCAGCCTGCACTGTGCATGCGCTGCACAGCTCTGCCGCCTTAATGGGCCGGCCTAGGCCCTGTTTAGATGGACCCATTTCAATTTTCTCTTTATTTTCTAAATTCTAGTTAAAGCTTTCCATTTTATATAAAATATCAAAAACACTCCAAAAATTCTGCTAAAATCTACAAAAATCTAGAAGTCAGTCTAGTATTTGATACAAATATAAAATTCCCCATCTATATTTTAAAGATTTCGAAAATAAAATGTTTCCCTTTTGTTTCTATAGGAAAATGCTTTTTAAATTTGTTCCCGTTTTCCAAAACACCCAAAAATTCCAAATAAAAATATTTTAACCTAATATTTTATTTAAAAATATATTTTTCATCACCTAGAAATATTTTTTTTTGAGAAAAAGACAGGAGAACTGCTTTGAGTTAATTTAAAAGGAAAGTTACACAGACAAAATTTAGGGGGATGTTTAGACGCATTCTCCCCGGACACACGCTACAATTGAGTTAACTTATTACAAAACAGGTGTCGGTCGCCATCCAAAGACGCAGGACCTCCAGGAGCAAATCGAAGAAGATCATTGGCGGTAACTCTTTCGATTTGAAGATGCGATTGTTCCTTTCGAGCCAGAGATGCCATAGGGTTGTTAGCACGACTGAACCTAGAACCGGGGCTAGGTTGATTTGCAAGATGTTCTCGGTATACCGGGCGTTGAGATCATCAGCGTGGGTCCACGCAGAACGGAGTAGGCATGGGGCGTTGAGCCTGAAAGTTAGGAGGTCCCAAATGTGATAGGAGAAGGGGCACTCGAGGAAGAGGTGTTCTGGGGTCTCCAGACATCTGAGGCAGAGGACGCATAATTAGTTATTCGGCAGTCCCCTTCGCAGGAGGGCGTCAGCGGTTAAGACCCTCCTTAGGAACACCTAGAAATATATTAAAAATGGTTTTTAGAGCTATGAGAAAAGCACATAAAACATTTAAAATAGTTACAAAAATTGTTGCAACGTATGGTATGTATGAAAAATGACGAATTTCAAACCATATATTTTGATTTGACTTTCAACTAGAAAGAACAATATAAAATGTGAGATCACGTGATGAGCATCACGCTCCATCCGACTTGTTGTCGGTTCTCTCTCTCTGGTTGTCGGTTCGGTTCAATCCTGCACAGAAGTTTCCGATCGAAGAGCTAGCCGAAAGCGGGCGACGGGTCAAACTGCGGTCAAATCCCGAGAGGAACCCACCGAATTTATGGTTTGCATTCATTTCATTTCTGTGTACGGTAAAATTTGTTTGAATCTGGCTAGCAAATATCATATCTACCCCAGTATTATTTCTTCGGTGTCGTTTCATACCACGATCACCGCTGCTCGAGCTCTCATTGCCCATTCGATCAGCTCACCTTAATTACATTGGTTAGTGCTGCGTGTTTCCTACATGATCATGCATGCTCATTTCGACTAGAAGCAATAATAACGAATATCGTTACCATAAATCACGGTGCAAATACAATCTTCTCGTACTTAATCCAACGCTTGCCTAGAATCGGCACAACCTTGGCTCAATTTCAATCGCAACTTTGATGATATGAGAGGGTGGATGACAAAGAACATATTGCAACATCCTTTCTTTTTCCAGTGACAACGGACAACGTTATACAGTTTGAAGTATGAACAAATTAAAGAACTGATTATAAAGAATTAACCGTGGTGATCTGCCTGCGATTCTGTATAGCTATCACTACTAATTCGCTATCTCTAGATCTAAAGTCGAGCTACTAGGTACAGAATAGTACAAGCCTTAGAGCTTCTCTGATCTTTTGAGAAATGAACAAAAAAAGAATCGTGTAATTAACCACAGCGAGAGCGAGGAGCCCTGCCTGATCATGGAGCTCGCTCGCTCGCTCGTCTAATGGCCGGGGCCCTTGGGGCTTGGCCCCGCCGGCAACCTCGCCAGCAGCAGCTCCACCGTCTCCTTGGTATTCTCCACCGCCGCCGCCGCCGCCGCCGCCGCCGGATAGTGGCAACCGGAGCCGCCGCCGCCGCCGCCGACGAGCCGCGCCTCCTCCGGCGCCGGCCTCGCGGCGTCGGCGCGGCACGCCAGAAGGACGACGACGACGGCGGCGGCAAGAACCACGAGAAGAAGCCGTCTCCTCGGCGGACAACCCATGACCAAAGAAGAAAGCTTGAATCCCAGAGAATAAAGCTAGCTGATCGATCAGTGATCACTGTGATCTCTCTCTCTCTCTAGATCTCTCGATCGCTCGCTTCTTTGAGGTTGCAAGCCTGAGTGCTTGGGGTTAGCATCTCTGAGTTCGATTGGTGCTCAATATATATATATAGTGTGTTGGTAGTAGGGATGAGTCGGTGGAGAGAGAGGTAAACGTGTGCGTTTAATGTGTGCGCGCATGGGGTTGGAGATGAACGAGGAGACGGCGGTGTTTGACGAGCAGGGCAGGAGGCACGTAATTAAGCAAAGATCAAACTTGTGGAGGGAACATTTGACCAGCAGCAGCAGCAGCAGATAGGTAGCTATCGATCTACCTCTACCGTGGCTGCAAATCCAATCGACCTGTGGAAGTCAAGATGGAGGACTTGGAAAATGCCACTCTTTTCCAATAGATTATGTCAAACACTCACACTTGCACAAATTAGTATAGTTGTTTCAATGCAATTAATAATAAAATGATATCAGAGAAAATAATTTAAAATATGAAAAAATTAGTATAGTTGTTTCAATGCAATTAATAATAAAACGATATCTGACAAAATAATTTAAAATATGAAAATGCCATGTTAGCAATATTTATTTGATGAGGTGGGATGATAGTAAATATTTTTTTACGGGTGCATTAAGTTAAAATTAGCTTTGCTATGATAGCCATGTTCCTAATATTATCTTCCAAACATCACCGGATATTCATCGAAGAAAGCCCACTTACATGGGGTTATCACATCGGAAGCTCGACAATTTCTAATCTTTTTCCATGATGTCATTTGTTGTATAAGCCAATTTTAGATGTTCAGAACCATTAATTAATATTGATGTTATTTTATTTTAAAAATTGAAATAAGCTATATTAACCATAGAAAAGGCCTAAATAAGGTTAAACCCTTGAGATAGATCATCGCTCGAGATAGTTGAAGATCAAGGTCGGAATGTTGACCGTACGAGCCGGTGTTGAATGTAGCACTACTTTTGTGCCATCACGGCATCACCCATCGATCGATCCTTGTACGCAATGCCATAGATGACCTGAAGTTATCGTTGTTAAATATTCTGTCAGAAAAGTCTTCCGATACCAGTCAAAAAAGGAAAAAATATCGTTCACATTCTCTTATAGTTTTTCAGTGATGAGATTTGTGATAGATTTTTGCTGATTGCACTGTAGAACAGCCTCACGAACAAGCCAAAAGGTCTTATTCTTCTTCCTTTTTCCCCCTTTGAAATCTTCTTCCCATTGTGGTCAATGAAATATGCTGTCCGGATTAGACGTTGCTGCTGGCTTCCTGGAAGCATCACGGGCTAAGAAACACTTTGACTGTACCTGTTTATTCGCTTTTCGAATTCTAACATGCAAGAACTATTTTTTATGCGACCACGAGAACGACAGAAACAATATTTAATTGATAATACAGTTTGGCCCTCGCAACATCTATGAGACAATGATTATGCACATTTATCACCAACACCGCAACATATGCAACATACCTCGCAACATGCGGTGTGAGGTATTTTGATTCTACATATACGTACACCCATATGCACGTATGCAGTGATTGCTCTTGGACATGCATGTTCTATCAGATGTGTTGAACGTTATCTGTTTACATCATTTTCAATCTTTTGGAAGATCCCTGTTTAATAGAACGAGCCAAAAAAAAATTTGTAATCAGTAACGACACAACCTGCACTTGGAACATCGCAGGAATCCGGTATGATCAACACTATTCCATGTTAGTACACAATGACCTTTTATATGATAAAATTTGTCATCCCATTAGCATTTTTTAAATGTTTTAACCCTATATTTGTATCAACTAGATGATGGATCCAAATGAAATTGCTAAATTGGTCTGTGACTCATGTTGACCGGTCCGAAGGAAAGTGGCATCCAAAAGCTAATCAAGCAAAGTATATATGTCACTTATTGTAGGATTCTCAAAAATATAATGAAACAGATTGTGTAACCACCAACCAATGAATCATGTTCTTTATGTGTGTTATGTAACTTAGTTACAACTCATATTACATTCTCCAGGAAAGGATGCTATACCCCAAGTCATTTATAGTTTTGACGTAGCAAATTATGCATTCTTAAATCTTAATCAAGAAAATGTGCATTGTCATGGGTATTTTCTTAAAATATGATGATCACAATGGTTGAGGTGCATCTTTACGACTGTGCCTAAGGTGTTCAATAGAAATACTCAAACACTAGTACTCAAAATATTTTACATGTTCTTGCGGAAAGTGGTCACATTGAACTCTTGCTTGTGGAATGGAGTGAAGCGACCATGCTACGTACTTGTTTGCTACGAAGTTTTGCAGAGTGCACTTGTATCCTGCATTGATCGCCCTCCACACTATAGGAATGCATAGGAAATATTTTGTTATAAAACCTATGTATAAAAATAGGGAGATTGACGGCATACACTGCAAATGTGAGACCATTGTCACTGATGAGCATGACTTCTTCAGGTTCACCTTGCTTTTCGTAGTTTCTTTCTTTCTTGATTTTTTGCATTAGATTTTGCCATGTATATCAAGCCCAAGTGTCCTTTACTGAAGATGCCAAAGCCGGATGCTTCCATGTTCGGGTTTGGCAAGAATGAACTGGGATTCTTTCGCATTCCAGAATTTGACTTTAAGGTTGAAACTCCAGATTCAGCACCTACTGCTCTGGTCAAGGTCGCGGGTGGCCAGATCACTGCTGAGATCGTACAAACTGAGCTTGCCAGGTTGATTCCGAAGGATTGGATGTGGGAGGCGTTGCCTCATAGCGAGGATTCTTTTTTGGTTGCTTTCCCCTCCGATGAGGAGTTAAAATGGATGGCAGACATTGATTTTCGCTTGACAAAACATGGCCCTCCGATGAGGAGTTAAAAAGGATGGCAAACATTGATTTTCGCTTGACAAAACATGGGGTTACTCTTACCATTTTGGAGTGGCAAGCTGATAGTGATGTTTTGCCTACCTATCAACTTGATGAAGTGTGGGTTCATGTAACTGGAGTGCCTCATTCCCGGAGACACTATCTTGGTTTTTGGACTCTAGGAACTGTTATCGGGGCGACTCTTGATGTTGACATGCTCACTTATAGGAAAAAGGGCATTATCCGTCTGTTGGTGGGAATGATGAACAGGGACCACCTTCCTCTCTCCACAGATATCGTCTTTGGTAATTGGGGTTATGACATTACCTTTTCTTTGGAGGAGGAGGATTTCAGCCCGGCTGTCCCACCTTTAAGCAGTAAAGATCCTAAAGACGGTGAAGATAGTGGTGCTGGGAAAGATATAGATGAGGGTGACAAGGGTACTGATCATGCAGTAAAGAAACATAAAAGTGCGGATGGGTCTGGTAGTAAGGATGCACCTTCGGTTGGTGGAGGAGGGGGTCCTACTCCTATGCAGGTGGCTGCGATTCCATTCGAAAAATGTAGGCCGGTGCGAAAATCTAGACCAATTGTTCTAGATGGGATCTCGAATTTACAGGTCATTGCTGTAACTCCGATGAGATTAGCGAAGAGTTCCATGGAAGCTTCAGTGCTGCCCTTACAGTGTGCTAACCACCTTGGGACTGAACCGACTTTTCAGAAGGAAGATGATCAGCTGGTTGCATTAAGTGATGGTGGTATTGGGTCAGTTTCAGATTCTGAATTGAATTCTCTTAGTCAGGAAGGTCCTGCTGTCCAAATCGGATTTGGCACTCAGGTCAGTCCCTGCACCTTACCTGAACACAATTTTTTGGTTGATTCCTTGCATAGGTCGGCTGAAAATGTGTTGTTCTTGCAGGATTTTGTAGGAAATAAGTTGGGCTCAGGGACTTCGGAGTCTAATCTGAAATGCAATGGTTTTATCACACCCCATACGGAGCACTGTGTGATGGTGAGTGTTGAAGATGCTCCTCTTGATCAAACCATGCTACATGTCTATAATGAATTGTTGGCTGATTCGATTGTTTTGCCTGATATGCAGGACATTTCGGTGGGAGGCTTGGGCACTCCGAGTGGTGGAGGGCATATCATCTCTCCCGGTTTTGTTGGATCAGCTGGGCCTAGCACTACTGTTTCAGGTTTGCTTTCAGGACAAATTACTAGCCCCTCTGTCAAATCTTCAGAACCTCGACGAAGTATGAGAATTAATTCTCATACAGTTGATGGAATCACTGCTGCAGATGAGGATATGACTCTGAGGGCTATGCGGCGGGCGTCGCTACGTAACTTAGACGGACAACCAGTGTTGACGAAGGTGGATAGCAGGAATGGATCAAATTTGCTACGCCCCTCTCAACACTTTCAGACTGGTATGGAAATCATATTGTCTCCCCAACCTTCAATTCTTTACCTTTTGATACTTGTGTGTCAAACCTAAGAAATGTTGGGCTCAAAATCGGAAACACCAATGTTGCGGTAAAGACGTCTATCCGTGCTCCAAAAAGAATAGAAGTAGACAAGACTGTAGTGACGCCAACAGCTAAGAATAAGTGTTCGGCTAAGGAAGGTCTTGTTGATAGTTTACAAAACCCCTTTAATGCAAGTGATGACAAGGTCGATGAAACTGACAGCGACCTACTCGCTCACTTAATTAAGGATGTTTTCGGAGGTTGATTTTGATGATGCTGATTTAGACATCAGATTATGTGATTTGATGGCGTCCACACGAAGGTCAAAAAAATTACCAAAGATCCGAAAGAACAAGAAAAGGAATAGTAATTATAAAAAAATAGTTTCAGAATGAAAGGTTTTATCTGGAATAGCAGAGGTCTTTCAGACTTGGCTAAATATCAGTACATCTCTGAGGCTGTTACAGAGCATAATCTAGATTTTATTGCAATTATGGAAACTGGAAAACAAGATATGTCAAAAAAGAATCTGTCGCGACTCTCCGGGGGTGCAGATTTCGTTTGGCATTGTCTTCCACCCCGTGGGAGATCAGGAGGTATTCTTTTGGGGGTTAGAGCTGAGTTACTTGTTCTATCCTTGATTGTTGAAGGGGAATTTTACATTAAGTTCCATCTTTGCAACAAGTCGGATAACTTCAAATGGATTCTGATGCCAGTCTATGGCCCAGCACAGAATGACTTCAAGTCAGCCTTTCTTGCTGAGTTGGTGAGGGCTTGCCAACAAAATTCGCTCCCTACCCTCATTGGTGGGGATTTCAATATTATGCGAAGTAGTAAAGAAAAAAACAAGGACAATTTTATTAACCGTTGGCCTTTTCTCTTCAATGCTGTCATCGATAGCTTTGATTTACGAGAAATTGACCTTACGGGTCGTCAGTTCACTTGGGCCAACTCTTTGTCGGTCCCAACTTATGAAAAACTGAATAGAGTTCTAATGACAACTGAATGGGAATTTAAACACCCATTGGTTACAGTTCAAGCCCTAGATAGGGGAGTATCTGACCATACTCCTTTACTACTAGATACTGGTAACCAGGCCTTCAATGGAAACAACAGACAGTTCAAATTTGAACTCAGTTGGTTTAATCGTGTGATCGTGGTTCATGTGATTGTCATCTGACGAGCTCACTGCACTGGGAAAATTGCGGGAGGCTTTCTTCGAACGAAACCAACCTCCCAACGTAAATTATTTTAGACATGCCATTTTACTAATCAATTATCAATAAAATTAGACGCCACCTACTATATATTTTTGGACAACTATAATAATTTAGTATATATTTATCATATATTTATATTAAAATATAAATATAGTGCATGTGTTAAAAATATATACACACATGCAATACCGGGCCAGCAGAGCCGCGGCCACCCGGGGTGGCGGCAGCTGAGCTGCGGCCGTCCCGGGTGGCGGCAGCTCAGCTGCGGCCGTCCCGGGTGGCGGGATCCGGGGATATTTTTATAATTTCCTTTTACAGTGGATTATTTTATTAATTTTCTATTTTACTGTTGATTATTTCGGGTATTTTTCCGATTACTCAATGAGAATTATTGTTCACGCTCGTGCTATTCTTGCATGAATTATAATTTCCATGGCAAGAGATAGTCTCTTGAATGGTAATTCCCGCGGCAAAATAATCTTCGATTAGAAAGCTAATGATATATTACCTCTGTTTTTTTTATTTGACGCCTTTGACTTTTTGGCACGTTTTTGACTATTTGTCTTATTCAAATTATTTTTTGTAAATATCATTTATTTTGTTGTGATTTGTTTTATCAATAGAGATACTTTAAATATGTCTTATTTTTTAACATCTTTGCACTAAATTTTTGAATAAGACGAATGGTCAAGATGTGTCAAAAAGTCAAAGGCGCCAAATAAAAAAACGGAGAGAGTAATTGTGTTAGTTGCCATCATTAGAGATCGACTAGGTAAGATTAAATTATTAGGATTAGATTGAGATTATTTTTCAAAAGTAATAAGATTACATTATTAAATTCTAAATCCACCATTTTTATAAATTGACAAAGAATCAAGAATGATCTAACCAACCGTGACACACGTGACACCCTCATTGTTGGTGAGATCTCACCATCGAGTTCCGGTTAGCTACGAACTGGAACTGAGTATTACATCAGTTCCGATTCAACGGCTACTGGGTCGTGGGGCACCCTTCAGTCAGTTGGTATTACTCTCCCTTGCAGGCGTGCACAAGACAGCTGGCAGCGCAGAAGTATTAGTCCCGGTTGATGTTACCAACCGGAACTAAAGGTGATTATCAGTCCTGAATCATGTTACGAACCGGTATTAATGCTTCGTTTTTTGAAAAGTTAAAAGATATGTCTATCCTAGTTATATCAGAGCGTGTGGGTTGGTGAGTTGATTAGAAGAGTGAGATGTGAGTCACGAGAAGTTAAGAGGTCATAGGTTAAAGCCATGGTTCTAGGTTTGAGTCTAGGTGTGAGATTGTACGTAGGGTAATTTACATTTGACAGACAGTGAAATTCTTTACAAGGAAATCCCCAATGTACATGAGGATAGTAATAGATTTCCTTCCTCGTTCAACATTAGGGTATATATATCATTGCGATGGAAGACGACATGGAGGTAGGGGTGGAAAGGCTCGCTCGTTTTTGCGAGCTCGCTCGCTCGCTCAAATGACCAAGCTGAAAAGCCGGCTCAGCTCGGGCTCGGTAAAGCTCGTGAGCTCGTTTGCAAAACCTGAAAATCTTGTTTGCATTGAGCAGGAAACCAGGTACTAGGGAGTAGCTAGATAGCTATTGCCTAGCGCCTATAAGTTTCATACATAAATTAATAATAGCATCAAGTTCACAACAATATTAACTTACAAGTTAAAATAAATTAACAATAACATCAAACACGTACATAATGATATAATCTGTAAGAGCTACGAGCGAGCCACTAGCAGGCCGGGCTTGGCTCGGCTTGTGCTAGTTTTTTGACCGAGCTGAAAAACTTGTTCAGCTCGTGCTCGTTTGTAAACGAGACGAGCCCGAGCCCGAGCTACTCGCGAGTCACGAGCTAAAGTTCCAGCCCTACATAGAGGGGGAAGCAGACTGATGTGTACATCGGCGTCAAAGAAGAGGAGAGTAGTGGAGACTACTATTATGGTGGGTGTTGGACTACATGAGATCATTCAAATCCAAAGTTGTTAACACCACCACCGTAATAGTATAGAGATAGAATTATTAACTTTGATTCTTGATAGAGAATTATTTTACTTCAGCTTATTTTGCACTCTAATAGTCACTTAACTCGATGGTCAAACAATCAGGATGAGCTTATCAAAGTATCACTTGTCATATCAATGCATCACTCTTGTCACTAGTTTTTTTCTGTTTACTTTTGCATGGGCGTGTTTATATTTGTTTGCAAGTGTGATTGTGATTCATACTACTATAAAGTTTGCATTCTAAAGTATGACACTCGATGGACCAACACGTTACTGGAATATGGAGTGTGACATTCCAAAATGCCACACCGTAATATCATCATTAGGGGTGAAAACGGGTCGAATAATGTCCCAATCGGACCGATCGGATCCCGGTTTGGATATCTTTGGAACGAATATTTTGCGATACAGATCGGAACTCGGATATTTTTTGTCGGATACGAATTCGGATATGGGATGACCATAACCGTCGGACTCGAATTTGAACTCGAATATTCGAGAATCAAGTTAATCGGATATCCGAGCCCATCCCACTAGCACCAGCCTACCAGCCCAAGTCCCCAAGCCTAAAGTGGAGTTTCCTTTTTTGTTTTCATATTTAATATTATCAAAAAATGGTTAAATGTGTAGAAAATAGTATATGGCTCAGAAAAATGTGATATAAATTTCTAAAAATTCATAAAAATGAGTAGAGTCTAAATATGAAATAATACTTTACATATGATAGGATAAATTTTCATTAAAAAATAGAAGAAGCATTTCCTTAGAAAGAACAAAATAGGAATGGGGTTTTAAAATTCTCAAAAATAAAGAAATTCTTTCGAAATTTAAAATATAACTTTTCCGTGAGACATGAACTATGTCAATGTTCATTGGTATTTGGTAATGCTAATGATTGTGTTATTGAGCTTATGTGTGTTGTATCACTTGTATGCTTATGCATGAATACATGATTATATGAATCACATAATGTCAAGGTTAATTGGTGATAATTGATATACTGATGTGATATGGCCTATTTGTTGATTGCTTTAATTGAACTCGGACGTATAGTTTGAGGGGTTATATGTTTCGACATATCCATAATCGTATTCGATTCGACTGAATCCGTTCCGTATTCGTGTCCAGCATTTCCGGTATCCATATCCATAGCCATGCTACCATATCCATATCCGGTTTCAAGAAAAACTGTAGAATAAAGATATGGTTTAGCCATTATCCAATCCGACCCAACCCGTTTTCACCCTAATCATGTATCTAAATTGTCCTATATAAATCCACCCCAAGATATACTGCAAAACAGATCGCAAGACGAGGAGATTATCAAAAATATTAGCCAGTTTTATAAACTGGTGAAACAAGAGTGGCATATCCAAAACTTGCATTAAGAATCCACAAGATAAGTATTCTACAGGGCAAACACTTAAAATTTAGAAATGAATCTCACATACTAGCGGCACTAGAATGATTCCCCAAAACCAGGAGGAATTCATTTTGCTTGCCTAAACAAATCTTGACTTAAACATTTTTGAGATAATGAGATGACCATTGCCAGTCATTTAGCTCTTGGAGGTCTTGTCCTTAGTCTTTTGGATTTTCAACACCTTCTTCACGATCTTCTGCTCCTCGACCAAAAACGCCCGAATTATCCTGTAATTTGCGAATAGATTAGCTCAATGAATTATTGTGGGAAGAAAATAAAATATAATGTTTTAGGATGGCCACCTCTCTCTGACTGCAGTACCAGAAAGAACACCACCATAAGGACGGTTCACAGTTCTCCGGTTCCTTGACAATCTGGACCTCTTGTACTCAGTTGGTCTCAGATGTGGGATCTGTGGTTTAGATATGCAATTTTGATGAGAACACAAGCATATGGAGACTTTTAAAAATGAATGCAACCATATCAAAACTGTTAAAATGGCATCTGAATATACCTAGCAGTCTAGCAGACAGGAGATAGACTTCTAGTCTAAAGAACACATATAACTCTGAAATAGTGTGTACCACTAACTATTTACATAGCAGGCAGTACCTGACAACGCACACAGTTCCATGAAAACACAGCAGCAATCAATAAAGAGAACAAAGCAGCAATCAGCAAACAGACAAACAGACAAAGAACAAAATTTTGTGCAGGTTACATATCAACGCCACCAGTTATGAGTAATGCGAAAGTGATGAATACGCTAAACAAAAAAAAAAGGACCATTTCTACAAATGCAACATATGTACAGTTGATACCTAACTGTACAGAACAAAGAAGCATAAATATTTTGCAATCTCCTCCAAAGAAATTCAACAGCACATAGAAAACTCCTTTCTCAAATAAAAGGCAAGCAAGTTTATCTGTGAGCATCAGGTAACTAATCATGTCAACTGTCAAGCACAAAAATGGAGTCTCCTAACATGTTGTTTTCTATTGGATGTTTCTCTCTGAGCATCAGCTAACTTATCATGTGACATGTCAAGCACAAAAGTGATGTCTCCTCGCACATTGTTTTCCATTGGAGTGAGATTTTAAGATGATGTTGGAGATGGTAGAAATATATGGAAAGAATCTCTTTTAGGGAGTGTGCATATGGAACCAATTTTAAAGAAATTGCTGGAGATGCTCCAAGAACATTGATGTATTATGAATCAACAGAAAGATTTTTCTTTAAAAAAGCATATCATGTAATAATGGAAAAAATGTTGCATGTGCTGCTTATACAACAGAACCGCCAAAAAGAACAATCAGATTGAGTATTTTGATTTTAATACTATAAAGGACATTATTCGGATTTTTGGGCCCAGGGTTTAACCATCATGTTGTAAAGTAGACTTCCAGTAATGAAATTTTGTTGCACTAGGCCACTAGTGGTGTATATGCTTAAGATTTTGAAATGAAAATATGAAGCAGCCCGATACTTCAGTGCAAATACAAATATACAAATCAAATCCATGTGACGGGCTAGGCAGATTAAAGAAACCAACAACCAATTGTACTAAAAAACAAGATGCTTCCCACCAGGCAGCTTGACTGAATTGATCAGCTAGTGTTGAAGCGCACACGATCCACATATAATATATCAAACGAATGCAGTAACTTGTAAATAGTAAGATGATGCATCACATACTCCTTGGATCTTCTTCCCGGTGACCGGGCATTTCGGCCCGCTCGCGCGCTTCTTGGTGTACTGGTACACAAGCCGACCACCTGATCAAGAAAACAGATCAACATGAGCGCAGATCCTGCGGGAACCTCCAAGAATCGCTCCAAATTGAGCAGCACGGACGAACATCTGCAGCACCAACTAAAAAGGTTCTAATTTTCGCAGCAGATGGTGATGATCTTACCGGGGGTCTTGACCACGCGGGTCTGGTTGGACTTGGTGGCGTAGCTGTGTCGCTTCCGGTAGGTCAGCCGCTGGACCATCTCGCCGCACCCTCCCGGAGGCCGGAGCTCTCGATCTAGCGACGCGGCGGCGGAGGCGGCGGCGGCGGCGAAAGGGGTGAAGGCTCGGGGTGGAGGAGATGATTTATAGGCTGGCTGGTGGTTTTGGTGACCTAGATCTGACGATGGAGAATGCCTTGCCAAGCGAATGGACGGTTAGTGTTGTCTTAGTGGATTTTCTGACCCGAGGATGAATTGCCGTAGAAATCGCATCATGTCCAAATGGACCCACCGGCCTTCGTTAGGTTTTGGGGGAAAGGACACGATGAGCAAGTCAGCCTAAGATTTGTCTTAAAAAAATTTCAGCCTGAAGACGAACAAAACTCACCAAGTAGAGTAGAAAGGATCTTTTACTAGTTCAAAAGTGAAAAACCTTTCAACTGATTCAACATTGGTGTTGTTCAGATTGGCTTTCTAATGTTCATATTCATTGGAGCTTTCTAATGTTCATATTGTCATTGTATTTTTAAAAAAAATTAATTCAGACCATGTTTAGGTGATTGGATTATTTCAAATTCATTCTTAAAAAAAACCACTTGACCTTCTCAACTATAGTGGTACGGGCAATTAACTCCTCGTCTGAAAAACTAAGGATATGTCTCCCAGAAGTACGCCTAGTGACGCGAGTACCCCATACTCTTATCCAAGGTTATCAATACGTAATACGAGTACGATACGACGGACCACCTTGTTACAGTATATACGATAATACGAGCAGTAATACAACGTATTAAGCACATAATAATACGACTAGGTCCAGAAATATTAGGTAAATAACATAGGCCCCAAGCAAGTCCTAACAAAAGTCCAGCCCTATGTCTGAGGAAGAATAGGCCTAGTGCTGCCTGGACACTAGATTCGGCCCATCTTAGCCCATTCAATGCATCCACATACCACGTAAGACCCTAGGGTTTTACCTAGCGTCCGCCTCTCTCCTCCAGCTACAGTGCTACACCCATCGTATCTTCTCTCCCCACAGCCGCTGCTTCCGCCTCTCTCCTCCAGCGTCGTCTCCACCTTCTCCTCTTGCAGATCCAGCGCTGCCTCCCATCTCCCGGCAACCAGCGCCGCCGCCTCCTCCCTTTCCTCTCCCAGCGCCGCCGCCTCCCTCTCCTGTCCCTCCCCACAATGCGGCAGCGACGTCGCTTCCCTCACTGTGGAGCAGCGGCGACGACTCCCTCCACTGCGACACGATGGCGCTTCCTCCTCTGCGGCACGGCAGCGGCGATGCTTCCTCCTCCCCACATGTACAGTCTCTCCTCCCCCGGCTCCTCGCCTCCTTGTCCAATACGAGTGGGACGTATTGGCTCCCAGCACCGTATTGTCGTATATACGACGTATATACGTCGTATATACGATGTATTGATAACCATGCTCTTATCTATCTTTTCCTCTATCTTCACCTACGACCTCCTCCTTCCTTCCCAATAATTGGCGCTCTTCTTTCTCCCCAAATGGTGCACCCACCTCCTTCATCTCCATTATTGTCATCCTTCCCTCTTTCTCCCCTGGTCGGGCCTATCTCTGGTAGCCATCCATTCCCACCACGCCACCACACCATGGATCCCCCAACCGCTGCCGCACCATAGATCTGTGGGCCTAACAAAATGATCACGCATACGGTTGATGGGTGGCTCTGCAGCATGAACTCATCACCTTTGGCGCTGCTTGCCAACGACAAGACGAGCGAGTCAACTAGGAAGCTAGGCGGGTCGTTGTCCAAAGCCTATGGTACGGCCACGATAGGATCATTGAGCGTGTCGAGGCTAGGGAGAGGTTCTCGAGGGTGAAAGTGCATCTAGGCCTTCTAGTGGATTTTGGTGATCAATGACAAAACAATTAGTGAATTAACACTTTCAATGAGTTTAAGGATTGGTTTAAACTCAAATATGATAAGTGAAAAGAATTGTGGACCCCTCAAAAGAAGAAATAAGTTGACGCTCGATTATTTGTAGACTTGTAATTTTCCCTTTTTAATTTGAGTCTAAGGACGATAGTACTATTACGAGGGATTCGACGAAAAAAGTTTTTAGATATCTCAAGTGCTTGTTGATGAAACTTTGCAAAAGAGAGACGCACTAAACACTTCGCATATTCGAAATACGGTGTTTATGACCATCAAAAGTCAGACTATTCGGTGCTGCAAAGATATCTGTTTTGGGGTAAACTATATCCTTTACTTTTATGTTTTGTTTTGGAATTTGGGCATTTCCGTGGATACTTTTTTACGTTTTATTTTTTATAAAGTAAAGTTCTTTTTCGATCCCTCGGGATAGAGAGGAAAGAGGTGGCGACGAGGAAAGAGAGAGGTGAAGAAGATAGAAGATGTGAGAACCACCGTTATGGAAATATTTTTTGTAAAAGGAAATTCCACTGTACAAATCTATGCGATAAAACCTTCTACCTAGGCCACCATGATGGCAAACCGCCCGCAGGGGTGGGGGTATTCGCACCACTTGACGTACTTTTGGGGGCAGATGTCCGATATAACAAGCATATTAAAGATAACAATCACAATAGTTTTACAAAGTAGGTCTATCCAACCCCATACTCTTAACATGTGTATACATTTGATATCTTCATATATATGATATGCAAAACTTTATCATCAATTAATACATGTGCTGGTCAAAATATTATTGTCTCACATAATGATATGAGATTAGTGATCGTTTAGAATAACATCACATAAAAACAATGTGTCGCGTAGACATGTTGTGCTTTATGAACAAAGTAATAACATTTATTCATGATTAGTACATAAACATAGCCATGTGATACAAGCATATCACATTATCGCCTCTAGGGTATATCATTAACAGAATCGTCTTTCGGAATTGATGCAAAATTGATGAGAAATTTTTTGTCAAACATTTATAGTGATTTTATGGTTTGTTTGGCTTTGCCATGATAAAAATATTTTAACAAGAGAAAACTACTTGTTTTATTCGGATCATCGAGGAGAGGAATTCACCCATGTGTGTCCTTGCATGAAAGGTTGCTATGATATTGTTCTCTCAACATGGTTGGAGATTTATAAATAAGATTTCTAATTATTAATATTATATATACTAGTAATTTCTCTTTCCTTTTAAATTGTCTGCCCAACCCACAGTGCTTAATCCAAAGAGGGAAACACAATTTTTTGCTTAATCTCAGCTACTTTTCCCTTCTCAATGCCTGACTTCTACCCTTGTTTCACCCCTTCTCCTTGTTGATTTATGCTCTTTTCCCTAAAACAAGCATCAAGAAAAATTAAAGAATATCATATCATTTTAACAAATAAAAAGGCTACCAAACATGCTAGCACCAGTAAATTAACAACACAATTTATACGTATTCGCACAGGTAAATTAATGGCACAACTTCAGATATCATGAGCGATTCTCCCTAAAGGAATATTCTTTTGAAGAAATGCTAGCAAAAGCAAACTCAATTGTCATGGAGATGAGTACGGTCTCAAAAAACAAGCCTATACCACTGCCATGAGATCTTAAAAAATAAGCAAAAGCAGACTCAATTGTCATGTAGAATCATATAAGTTTATTGGATTGCGGCACCCACATAAAAAATTGAAATCTAATAAGAACTTTAGGAAACTACTGTAGGTCATGTCATCACAGTCGGCACTTAAGACTTCTAGATTGAGAATTCTAGCACCTGCTTGCAATATAAACTTGATGCTAATATAAGTCTTCTAGATTGAGAACTCTAATAGAAAAAAGGCATAGTAATAAAAAGACTTCTAGATTAAGAATTCTAGCGCCTGCTTGCAATAACTTCGTGGAAAGTAGGTCCAAGACATACCCGTTTGCAATGATCACTCTAATTCCTAAGCTTTCTCCTTTTTCCATGAAATTTATGTGGTCCAAAAAATTAATCAACTTAAGGGAAGAACCAGGAAGAACTCGTAATACGGTGCAAAAAAAATCAACTTAAGGTACGAAAAGGTCATTTATAGGGGATTATCATCGAATATCATAATTCAGCGATATCTGAACTCTAGTTTTGAGTTTCTCTAAACAAATCTACTCTTTTTTACAAAATTATTGTTGTTGCCAAATGCCAACCAGAGAAAGCAAAGAAAAATACCTTAAAAAGCAATCTGAAACACAAACTTGTCTGATGACCTGTTTTTTTATTTATCAAGAATCTGCTCATACTCATCTTGAACCTGCATTAAACCATTTGTCAACTCAAACCGGAAACAACTATGCCCTGTAGCATATATTATCATATCCAGGCATGACACATGAACCCAAAAAATGCATGCATCAATTTGTACTATGAAAAACCCACAAAGAACTTTTGGAGCAATTTCTGTAATAAAAAACAGCACCTATTGAGCTACAAGAGATATTATCAATAAAGTTATAACAATATAGGCATTGTCTAAAAGGCTAATACTTGTGATGGTTTGGTGTTTAATGTCAATAGCCACTGTTTTGGATGATCACACCACATATGAAAATACTCCTACTCCAAATCCTGTAAAGAATCTCCTAAAATCAAGGGAAATGTCACTCTGAAAATAAAAAATTCTGATGCACATCACTCAACCGCCAACCACATATACATAAAGGTATGACAGTGTGATGTGTACAACAAAGGAGAGCAGAATGTAGTACCAAAGAAGATTGCCAGCCATCTGACAATGCTAGCAATAACAGAAGTCATAGAATAAGACTTGTAAATTAATTTGTATTTTTTAACAATATGCAGAACAGGATGAGGGTCCTGAGAAGCTGTAAGAAACAATTTTGAGCACAAGATATGTTTTGTTAAATTATATCAAACTCACAAAATTTGAAAACTGGCACAAACAAGTTCCCCTTACAAATCACCACCTAAAGTGGCCAACCTGAACTACTATTCTATGTTTCAATCCGATATAACCTTCAGATAAATAAATCTAGTGACTTCACAAAATGGAATATGGCATATTAACCAATTTTACATATGCACATCTCTACAAATCATCCATCACACGGTTAAACACTTGAAGAACAGCAAATCTAGAAATGAGAAGGCATGTAGAAATTAGTGCCAAGAACGATCACCTCTATTCTTCTTGTTTATGTCCGTCTCTAGCTTCTCTCCTAGATGAATAGTTGGTAAAAGAAACACGGGAAGAAACCATGTTTTGCTTTGCTGGCCGTTGTTATTGGCAGTGAGGGTTGATGCTCCAGCAGTGGGCTCCAACATGATGGAGATGTGCCGGCGGCGGGCTCAGGCTAAGATGGGCATGAGCCAACAGGGGGCTCGGGTGAGCGCCGGATTCAAGGATGGACGCGAGCTCATCAACAAACTTCATGGAGGCACCTGTGCTCCCCGCGTGGAAGCGTCGCCGTGGAGGAAGGAGATGGCCATGGCTGAGGCGATGTCCATGTCCATGCCCGCAGGGAGGCGGAGGGGCGGCGCGGTGAACAGCAGAGGGGCGGCGCAGGTGCGGGCGACGACGGAGGCGGCTGGGCGGCGGGGAATGGGAATGCGAGGAATGGTGCTTAGGGTTTCCATTGCTCACGTGGACCCAAGGGCCAAGGCGACCCTCCCACGCACGCGTACGACCTGCCAGCTAGCAATATCGACGGCTACCGGCTGTCGAAAGAAAATGAGCAGCCTGACATGTTCTCGACGGCTAAACTTAGGGGGCCGTCGAGACTAATTTATCTCAAGGGCTTTCGTTGCCTACCCTCGAGATAGACACCCTGTCTCGACCGCTTTTTCATTGGCTGTCGAGACAGACATTTGTCTCGACGGCTGGCACTGTACACCCCTTCTATGGTCAACCGATCTTCTTTTATTTATTTAAAAAATTTTAAAAATATTTTCTTAATGCATGTTGGCTAGTCTTGCGTAACACATGAACACAAACCACCATAAAATTTTTTACAGCGAAATTATGTTCGAAATTACAGGTCCATGTGTAGGGGGTCGTATCGGTCAGAGGTTTAGCCAAACATTCTAGTGAATTGCATGAAATACGCGTGAGATGTTTCTTCTATCTAAAAAATGTAATTATATAGTACCGAATGCCCGTCCTTTGTTATGAGAAAAAAACATGTACTAGTACCGAGGCTATGAGCAAACGAGTCATATGTGTGGTGCGACACGTGACGAGTCACCACACACAATATGACTTTGTCTTCACGGTGGGCAGTTTGTGCTACGCAAGATGTAACATGATACTTTCATACTTGGCTCAAGCCCAACTTGACTTGCTGAGAGTTAGTGCGGATATCCACGTGAATTGGGTTTTAGTAGCTAAGGTGTAAATACACCCATATTTATAATCTCGTGGAAATATTTCCTATTTCAAATAATAATATGATGATTTCAAAATTTCACATGCTGAATTTGAATATTGAACCTATCATTTTTAAACAAGCCAAACAATATAATATTTTAGAGTCGTTTTTTGGGGTTTAAATGGTTCTTCTCAAAATTTCTAAAATATTTTAAATATAGTTTTTAAGATCCACCACAGCATTTCTCGATATGTTATAACTTTTCTAAATAATAATTTCAATCTAAATAATCATTTTCATTTGGTTTCAGAATAGAACGAGGCCCGAGTGTTTCAGATGCAGACGGTAACTAGTTTAATTTTCAAATACAGATGTATATTATATATGTTTTTGTAACTTAATCTAATCTTTTATCTTTAAATATTCCATGTAAAATATACAGTAGTTGGCTGGCCGCTGTAGCCTGGTGCAGTTTTATCTGTACTGCAATATCAAAGACCAAAGTTGGAAAGCCAGACGCAAATTAATACTAGTACTTCTCTTCTCTCTCGTTTCTTCCTCTCGTGCCTCCTCTCGCCTTCTCCCATCCCTTCTTCCCACCCACCGCTTCGAGATCTCCCCTTCCTCTCTCTCCTCCCCTCCTCCCACTCTCTCTCCGTTTCTTGATATGGCAATGGCCGCCCCCGGACCGGAGCCCGCCGGCGAGCTCCTCCGCATCGACCCCCTCGAACTCCGGTTCCCTTGTACGCGTCCCCCCGGTTTCATCTTAATTAAAAAAAAGATGTTTTTTTTTTCGTCTATTTCTTCCGATGCGGATCGATTGGTTCGTGATGTTCTCTCGTGTTTCTGGTGAGCAGTTGAGCTGAAGAAGCAGATCTCGTGCTCGATGCAGCTGTCCAACCTCAGCGACGACTACATCGCCTTCAAGGTCCGTTCGTGACCCCTTAACGGGAATCTTGAGCGCGCTCTTCCGTCCCTCCCAGTTATCTTGGAACCCTAGAAACCAGGGATGTTTTGGTGTGTTGTACTGGTCGATGTGTAACAGCGTGGTGGCATAGGTGGCATTCATGGAAATCTATTTTCTATGGATCCATTCCTGGGTTTGACCCGATACTGATTGAAAAATGTGATCTTTTAGATTGCGATGCTTTCGAATTGAATGTTTGGATGCTCTTCGTGCATTTACAATTTACTCTATTGGTGAACTGTATTGCGTAAACTGTTTAGAGCTAGTTCTCTGTCTCTCTCTCTCTGTCTGTGTGTGTGCGGGCGCGCGCACCCGGCAAGTGCACGCAAACGTGTGGTGGTATCTGATTGCATAAGGTTTGAAACTAAAATTGAGCATTTGCTCCAAGGAGGTGGTTATATTGTTGGCAAATGATACCAACCCACTACCTCCTAACCACGCTTGAAGATACTTGCATTGTTAGAACTGTTTGTAATTTAGTGACTGTAATCCAAGTTTGTAAGAAATTCGAATGCAAGGAGGCTGTACTGTGTTTTTTATATTTCCTGTTCTCCATTGTTTCAGGTGAAAACAACAAGCCCAAAGAAGTACTCAGTGCGACCCAACACAGGGGTTGTTTTGCCACGGTCTACCTGTGATGTTGTTGGTTTGTGATTCTTCGCCTTTTCCCTTTGATTTTTTTTATATGCCCAGTCCATCTTTGTTTTGGTTAATTTGGATTTTTGTATTTTGTGCAGTGACAATGCAAGCACAGCGTGAGGCCCCGCTTGACATGCAGTGCAAAGATAAGTTCTTAGTCCAGAGCCTCATTGCACCCTCTGGTGTAACAGTGAAGGATATCACGGGC
This sequence comes from Raddia distichophylla, assembly GCA_005191435.1. NCBI lineage: Eukaryota > Viridiplantae > Streptophyta > Magnoliopsida > Poales > Poaceae > Raddia > Raddia distichophylla. The sequence goes on from SPJY01014963.1 coordinate 515,320, forward strand.
GATATGGTAATATTTCTCTCACTATATTATTTGAAGAATGAAGACCAAGATATTGTATTAAATATATGAGGGATTGAAGCATCAGTGAACGGATTATTTTTGTAACCATGGATTTGCTTCTTTTTTTTTGCAGTATTCATTTCAAAATTGACTTTAAAGTTTTGATCATTTGGTGTTGTGTTGATGCCTTGACTTTTGACAGTTTACAAAGGAGTCTGGGAATAACATTGAAGAGGTGAAATTGCGGGTCACCTATGTTTCTCCTCCACAGCCACCATCTCCAGTACCTGAGGAATCTGAAGAAGGTTCCCCATCTAGGGTTTCTGAATCAGAAAATGGAGATGGTCCTGCTGGGGGATTCACCAGAGTGAGTTACCATGATTGTTGAGCTCATCCATCTGGTACTTTCTCATCTGAGAGGGAAATTTACTTGATTCTGAAATCATTGCAGGCACTGAGAGAACGTGTTGAGCCTCAAGAAAAATCATTAGAGGTTAGTTATTCTTCTGGCTCCGACTTCATAACAAGTTTACTGGTGATTTGGCTGAAGCATTATTTTCCTATCGTCTACTGTCATATTTGGTTGCTGGAATCTTTGTATCCTAATGCTAATGCAATGACTTGCTATTTTACGTTATCTCCTATATTCAGTAACTTTTTTCTATAGTGACAGTGTGGTTTAGTACCCGGGTATAAATAAAATATCTTATACTCATAGTCTCAACTATTGGTTTTTCAGGCTGGGGCTTTGATTTCCAAGTTAACTGAAGAAAAGAATTCTGCAATTCAACAGAATCATAAAATTAGACAGGAACTTGTGAGTGCGGTATTGCGTTTTATGTTTCTAGCCTAATGTATTGTAGCTTCATACTGGAAGTGTTTTAGGTTTTTAAAATATGAATCGTAGGTAGTGCAAACCATCACCAATGTCCAATAGGTGCCACCATTTTTGGGCATCAAACCAATAAAGTACGTGCCACCATTCTTGGGCATCAAACCAATAATGTAGGTGCCACCATTCTTGGGCATCAAATCATAAAGGAAAAAATCCAAACATATTTTGAGGTAATCTTTAAATTGACCTACCATTATATATTTTTTAAATCGAAATTCAATCGACAGAGAAATTAGGAAGTGAAATATGCTGCTAATGTTTCTTCTGCCTATTATTTACAGCTGTCAGAAATTTCTTCATTTCTGTTCCTTTATCACTGTTTGAGTTTAGGTTCCTTTAGTATCCATCTTGACTTGATGGCAGAAATAACAGAGTTATTAACTAGTAATATGGCTCAATCACGAAGCCTCAGAAAAGTGCAAAAGCTTTTGATATTAACAAGGTTATCCTAGGCGCTAGGCAGGTAGAGAGGGGCCGCCTAGCACCTAAGCCGCATAGGAGGCTAAACAGATTTGATGTAAACAAATGTTCTGACTGTAATGTGTGACTTTTAATCTATGCACTAATATTTTATAATGTAGAAATAGAAATGCATTTATATGTTATATTTGACATTTCCTAAGATACAACAAATATGTTTAGAGAAAATCTTGCATATAATCATTCAATCAATTATTAATCATTTTCTAGGACCACCTAATTGCCACCTAGCCGCCTACTACTCTATTAGGACCACCTTGCACCCCCTAGGTCCACCTAAGTCATCGCCTAGGCCAAAAGCGGGGCGGTTGGCCACTGCTTAGTGCGCAGGGGAACACTGGTTATTAAGAAACATTTGTAGTAATGGATGCACCTTTTTATACTGAAACTGGAGGATATCAAAGCTCCAAGCTGCTGAGAGAACGAAGCAAAAATGTGACCATGCAGATTACATGCTCATCAAAGAAGCTTTGAATACTCAGAAACACCTTATGGATGTACCTGTTTATATTGAAACCGATAGGTACGGAAACTCTTAATTGAAAATAGAATAAAAAAGTGTATCCAAATAAATTGGACGTGCACACATGCCAAGCTGGGAGCCTGGGACAGGAAGATGTGGCGAGACAGGCAACCCTCGATTATTTTGAGTTCTTTTTCCCATGTTTAAGCTGGAAATACTGGTCTTTACCATCTGTTAACAAAAAAAAATAATCTTGAACGAAGTTAACAAAAAACTTTGAAAAGCCAATGTTTGCACTTATTTGTTGCTATCACGGAGCAATGTAGTCATATACTTGTACATAATTAATAGTTCTATGTTTTTTTTTTTGCTTTTGCTACCACAAACATTAATTGGAATAAAAAATGTTCATGACCATTAATTCTCCTTTGAGTTCTTGGGTTTACGTATTTTAAAGAATAATATAAATTGGTATTCTGTTTTCTTCTATAAACTTAAAGATGAACGGCTGTTTGGTTCAAATACGAAGCCTGCCAGATATTGCCGTTTCTTTTTGCCATACTTGCCTAAGCTTAGTTCGTCAAAATCATGGCCACACCTTAGTAGGTCTAAGGGAATCTTGCCACACTTCTTTGAGCCACTTACACATGGGGTTTACCGGAAAAAAGGAAAATCTTGCCACAAGTGTGGCTATCAACCAATCATGTACCTAAACTTGCCTAACATGAGGCGAAACTGTGGCAACCTTAGTTGTGAACCAAACAGTTGTTATTAATTTGTTTTTATATTTGAACCTTAGTCGTATGTAGATATAATCATATCCTATCTTGGATATTTGGATTAAGATTTACCTATATTGAATTTCACAGTATTGATATTGACAGTCCTTGATTTGCCATATGAAGCAAAAGAGTTTTTACTGAGAGCCACTCTAAGAACCACTCGTTCCACCTCCACACGTCTAGGATCTCAAGAGTGTTGCTAGTACCTCTAACAATCCACTTCTACTTTTAATATAAGAAAGCTATTCTATGTAATAACATCTGAAACTTCTGATATCTAGTTAGAAAATCTGAAAAGGTAATTGAACTAGTGATAAATACTTGGAAGTACGAAACTTAACCAAAACACTACCCATGAAGGTTGAGTGTAAGGGGGTTTTGTGGGTCCTTGGGGGAAGTCAATTCATGATCCGATATCTCTTGGTGCTGAGATAAATAGGTTTATTCAAGGAACATCCTACGTAACAAGTCCCTTTGTCCTAGTGACCTTTTTAGATTATCAATTACTGCATGCTATTGCGAATAAAGTATGACAGATTAAAAAATTAGTCATGTAACCATAGCTATTGGATTGGTGGCAGTGGCACCAAGGGTTGAACCCTTACCCTGACCACATGAATCAGATTGGAGTTCAAACGCAATCTGATTCGTAGTGGGTCGGTGCCTGATTAGGGGGAAAAAGGTGAACCTAAGAGGAGAGGACACATATGTCAGTTGCTCTCATGCTTCCCGTCGTTGCTGCCACCACTGTTGTGGTTATTGCTAGCCATCGTTTTCTTCATTGATGCAGAAGATAATTGGAGAAATGAGGTTTCGAGCGGTGTTTGGTGGTCGCATCAGGCTTGAGGTAGCACAGGAGGAAAATCATGAGAAGCGGGGGGG
>SPJY01014963.1:518835-551009 GCA_005191435.1 Raddia distichophylla
GGGTTGCATTGTGGGAGGGGCGGCATAGAGGAAGGAGAGCCATCGAGTGCAGCACTTGAGGGAGGTGGGAGCAGGGAGGCAGCGCAAGATTGAGCATGGGGCTGGAAGACAGGACTGACCTAATTAGTTTGCATATTAGGGCCATGGGGTGGTTTGCTCATGGTTGGGTTGTCCAAGTGGCCCATATATTCTTTGGTTTTATATTCTCGTGGAAGGATCTTCTGTGCATGTCATCTTTATAGTCGATGAATTCAATATTGCCTGAAAGAAGTATCATATCTCTGATTTGCAAACTGGAGAGGTATACCCCTGAATGAGCCCTATTTTTACAAGTGGCAAATCGCGAATTGTGAACCGGGCGAATAACAAATCAGGTCTATGCATGTAACAAGTCGCTTTGTCCTAATAATCTTTATAGATTATCCATTACTGCATGCTGTTGAGAAAAAAATTTGACAGATTAAAAAAATAATGATGCAAGCATGAAGCCAATAGAAAGTAGGGTGATAAGATAGGTCCATCTAATATCAAGTGTTGCATAACCTCATGTGGTGAGGTTTCATTGCCTGCCATGACTTTTGTCAAATATTTATGATTCAGTGCCGTCGTTTTTCTGTTTCATACTACAGGATATGATGAGACGGGAAGTCAGCAAGAGGCGTGGAGGGTTCTCCTTTGTGATCGTCATAATTGTTGCTTTGATTGGGATCTTCCTGGGCTATATGTTGAAGTCATAATTCTTTCAGTCCACATCCTTTGGCCATATCGAAGGGAACTTGACTCCATTCATGTCAGTTATGTTTGGGATCTCAAAAAGACCAAGTGGATCATCAAATGTCATCTTGTTCTTTCTCTTCTTTTTTCTGTCAATATACGGGTGGGTGTGAGAAATATTGAGCCAGTTTAAGCTTCTTACAAACTTTCGTTGGGTGAGTTGGGCGCTTTGATGACCCTGTAACTTGGAAAATGCATTAATTGCTTTTGTTCACAGTTTGAATGTGTGCTGAACTTGCAAGTGGAAATCTGAATGTCACAGTAAAATGCTATTCCATTCTCTGGAAGAGGAAATGGTCTCTCTTTATGGAGAAGTAACAAGCATATACAATACCAAGTTTCTGAACAATTTATACCCCTTGCACTTGCTGTGATCAGTGCATTGAAGAAGAAAAAAAATATCCATACAACTTGTCTTATTTTACTTATCTACTTATTTGAGTTATCTCCTAACATCAATAATTTTTTAAGGTAGTCTCGAGAGTCTGATTTAATCGTTCGACTTGTGTCATGGAGCTTTTAGATAAATCTTTGAGATAAGAAAATATTATACGAAGTTATACGAATAAAATAATTTTGAGTTCTTTCTCCGAAGTTTTCTACGGTTTTTTTTTAAAATAACAAAAAAGTATTGTAGTGTATAGTTTCCCTCTGTTTCTCTCATGTATTTATGTACGGGTTTCTGTACTTTAGCTCAAAAGATAATGTGATGAAATACTTTTCGCCAGTTGTCATTGCGATGCTTCTCAACGCATGGTTAAATTTGTTTGGCCTTGTGTCCCATGTGTATTTGTCATCGGGAGCTCAGATTGTCAAAAAGGATGGCTGCATATTTTCTTCAATACAACAAGTGCATTGTTATCAATCTAGCAAATGCATGCCACCAAATTTAGTTTGGTGAATGCATCAACGTGATATTTGGCCTTGTTCTTTTCAGCGTATCGTACCATTGCGTATTACTGTAGCAAATTTTGTTATTTTTATATAGCCTATATGTTGTGATAATTTGTAACGATTTTTTCGTGGTTTTTAATAGTCCTTCCAAAGATCCTAAAAATATTTTTTTAATTATTTTTTTTATAATCTTTAGACCTATTTTTGAGGGCTCTCAAATTTGCTACAGTAATACACCAACGCAACGATACACTGAAAAGAACAAGGCCAAAGCTACAAATTATCTATTAGAAAAAACGATAATAGAAGAAACATATGTGCTGCAGTTTTCTTGAGACAAATTCCTGAAACCTCAATTCAAAAATTTCTTATCTGCTCAACAAAGTATCTTTACATGTACAAAAGGAGGCCAACATGACATGGCCAGAACATACAGACTCAGGTAACATCTTATACAATGGGAGATCCCTTTTTATCTACCATAAGGTAAACAACAATCACATACAAGCTTATTGTATGTCTAATAATACAATCTACACAAGCCCAACATTATTACCCAACATATTTACATGGCGCCTAAAAGAACCTTATATTTGGAATCAGAAGTATTTTCACCTGTACCTAGTAGACCTAAAACATGTGAATGCACACGTTTCTACCTTCTGCCACCCTTCCTAGAGTTGCATGAAGCAAATCACTCGGCAACCACATCTCCCTTATTTCAGCCTCACAGCAGAGGCGATCAAGAAGGTGGTGGGAAGTAGCAAGGTGCAACAACTTCTTGCCAAGCATCCTCTCTGAAACTACAAAAAGTGAATCCATAGTGCATACCATTTCCTGAGTGTGACTAGACTGTACTTAACAGTCTTTACACTTGATCCAAATACGTAGCATGCGCATCGGCGACATCCTTGGTCTCATTGGAAGAAACCTTTCCTCTCAACTCACTGCAGACAAGCTGTGTCAACAAGAGCCCGGCAAGGAGCGCTGCTGCCATCAACATTGTGAACACAGCGCTCCAGCTCTTTGATGAAATGTATCCTGTCAGCAATGGCCCAATAGCAGCACCAACTGACCCAGTCCCATCAATGATTGCTGTCACAGTGGCCAGTGCACGGGAATTACCATTCAATGAGCTGTGTGTGCCAAGATCAGCTGACACTGCAGTTGTGATTAGGGCATAAGGGCCATTGACAAACATGCCAGTGATGAACATGAGACAAATGTTCCACATGATCGACATGTTTCCGTATGTGCGGTACAAGAAGAGGGCAGGTATCGCGCAGTACATGAAGCTAGCAGCTGTGATTGCTCGTGCATTTAAACGATCGGAGATGTGACCAGCAAGGACTCCTCCCAACACACCGCCAACATCAAAGATTGTTGATAAGCTGCCAGCCATCGCATCAGAGAGGTATTCGCTGCCAATCGCTGAAACAAGTAATGGCCAGTTAGGTAGCTTCAGTTATAACAGGTAAAAAATTGAATTACTGCTGAAGCATTAAAGGAAAACAATTCCATACATAATTGAAGCATGAATAAGGAGACATACGGGTATGGCTGATGTAAAATGGTAACCAATACAAGAAGGTGTATGCAACCAGTTTAGAAAAGAAGAGGCAGAGGGCAAATGGTGCAACTCCAGGAATCCTCCATGCCTCTAAGAAACCTATTGCCTTATGCTTTACTTCTTGGCCTGGTTCCAAAAGAGGCTCCTTTGCAGTATCCTTATCTGAGATTATCTCCTCATCATCAACATCTATCTCCATAACCTTAGGACTAACGGGCAGGAAGAAAAATACCATCAGCCCAACTAAAGCCATGATAAGGCTGGGAATGGCGAATGACCAACCCCAACCAAACTTCAGAAGAAATGCTGCTAACAGTGAACCAGATATGTTTCCAATAGAAGTATGTGCATTCCATATACCCATAATCAACCCCCTCTTGCTCTTCCCAAACCAGTTTCCAACAATCGCAACGACTGAGGGCCATCCGGTTGATTGAAATAAACCAGAAATCATCTGAATGACCAGGAAATAGTAGAAGCTGTGGATATTTAGCCAATATCCAACGCCAAAAAGGGCAGTGAATATGGCAGTCCCAATCATGCCAATTGTTAGAAAGATCCTTAAATCCATGCGATCACCGACATGCCCAGCAAAGAACATACCACAAGAGTACACTGCAAGGAATGCGACATCTATCTCACCAAGCAATGCTGAACCATCAACCGTGTTAAATGGCAACCAACCCATGCTAAGAGTGTTTGGCGTGTGCAATCGTCCCCATGGAGAGAACCCCATCTTTGTCTTAGGATCAAGCGCACTCTTAACAATGCTTGTTATCTTCCGAGTCATATGAAAACAAGTGTACGCAAAGAATGTAAGGAGCAACACAAGCGTCTGGTAACTTCTTAGTGCATTGGCATCTCCAAATAGCCGAAGACCAGGAGGTTTTCTCCTCATCTTATCAGATTGAGTCATGGGACTCATACAAGACAGGTGCAGTTATACAAGATTATAAACCTAGAGGCAGAGCAGAGACAATTCTTGATACAAGAATGATTACCACCTGAAAGAATCGAAGGAGGCTGTAAATAAGAGTGAGACAATGAGCCACAAGCTGAGCTCACCGATCGCATCTTGATATATACATCTCTGAAGTAGTAAACATGAATGAGCAATCAATCATACTTTGAATAAAAGCTCAAAAGCAATAAGCAAATGCAAAATTGTACCATTTAATTAGCAATTACCAATCCAATAAGGGGAAAACTGATGCATCAGATGATCGGATCAGCTCAAGCATCTCTGGCATATTTTAGGAAGCAATTTTACCCATTTATGAACTAGTCAAGATCAATGATCACAGGTGCAAGACATCCAGTCGACCAGCAGAAACAGAAGTTGCTATTTCTCTTGCTCCCTACAACAACCATGATCATGCACAAAGTGCTCTACATTTTATCCTCAATACCAAAAAAACATCAATTTTTTTACCAAGCGAGTAAAAAAAATCACCGCTATTATTATTAAGCTCAAATGCGCAACTAAGCAACCATTCAACTTAGACTTGACTCTTAAGCATCACAAGTGGATGAAGGTAAAAGGGCGATTTGACCTCAATCCCCCTACACACTTTCCATCATAGGAACTAAGCTATTCCATTCCCAATACCAAAAAAAAAAATATTACTGTAACGCCACGCGTCGCAAGAATCGCAATCAGCTAAGCACGAACCCAACACACAGCTCCCAGTTCAGGTAAAGAAGACAACATCCTTTCCCCATGAGACCTTGACCAAATCCCTCCCCAAGCTCCTTCCCTGCCTCCAATCAAAACCTCTCCAAAACAGTGGCGAACGCAGGACCAAATTCGAGGGGGGGCTAGGCTTAACATTCCAACCACCGAAAACAAGGCAAAATAATATTAAATATAGGTTTTAGTTACTACTAAATCCAAATTCATGTATAAATAAGCAAGTGAAATGAACTATAAGTTTGTAACATACTAGCAAGTAAATTAAACTACAAGTTTAAAGTTTACTTGAACTTGGATTAGTTTAAAAATAAGAATGCAATGTCCGTTTATCCTTATCCATCTAGCCAATCTGTTAGTGAACAAAAAGCAATGAAACAATCAAACAACAAGTAAAAATCAAAGTGACAAAGTCTACTGTCTACACACTAATTGGGCATATTTACTAATTACTCATTTGCTAATCCTAGAATAAATTAAACAAGCATCACTGCATCAGCATCAACCATCAGGACAAGTGCAAGCAATTAACTAATTAAGCAAAAGCAATTAAGCAATCAGTTAAGGTCAATCAGACAATCACCGTGCTCGGTGCTTCAGTAATCCAGTATTCCAGTTAGCTAGCTGCTCCAGGCCTCCAGCCTCCAGCCTCCAGTCCAGTGCAGTGCGCCAGTGCGGGCGTGTGAGCTGGCCGTGCCGTGCGCCTTGCCAGCTTGCCGCCGGCCGCCGGCCGGCCGCCCGTCGGGCCGCCCAGTGCAGCACGGCGGCAGTGCTTCAGTCTTCAGGCCTCTACAGCCGTGCGCCCGTGCGCGGTGCGCGCTGTCACCCACGCGGCCACGCCGCCGGCCGCCAGTTGCCAGGTTGCAGCCTCGCCGCCGTCCGCCGACCTGTGGTCTAGGGCTGTGCTCTGGGGAATGGGGGATTTTGGGGAGGGATTTGCGTTGTGCCACTGCTCAGTGCTCACTGGCTCGATGCGGAAGCTGCCTCACTTGTGATGTTGGCACATGGACCATCAGTCATGGGCTTTTACTTGGGCCTTATGCAGGCTGCAAGGGTTTCTTCTCCCCATTGAAACACAGCAGATGCACGGCGGCGCTCATGGCTAGCACGACGGCCGACGGGGCTGGGGGGAGATTCGACGCCGGAGACGGAGGGGTAGGGGGGGTTCGCAGCAGACCGCAGCTGGGGCGCACGCCCCAACACGCCCCAACGGTCCGTTCGCCACTGCTCCAAAACCAATTACCCACCACAAACCACGAGACCAAACTACCCCAAAGAACCAACAAAGAAAGCTGCGGATTGGCCTCAGAGCGAGCAAGAACTGAATCGATCAAGAAAACGGGGCTCGGTGGGGAGCCACAAACCTCCGCGGGGTGGAAGGGGGGGCTCCTCGGCGCCGCGAAGCCCGCCGATCTGCGCTGGGCAGATGGATGGCGCGCCGTTTGGTCGGGGACTCGGGGTTCAGCGAATGCGCGCGCAATGGGGATGGGATTGGAGGCTGGAGCCTGTAGGGGAGGCGTTTCTTGGTGTTCTTGAGATGAGAGCTCGGTTTTTTTGGTGGGCTCGAAGTCTTCGGAAGGGGAGGCCTGCTCGCATTTATTTAGATGCTGCTTTAAGTTTTTCAAGATATTTACCGTTCTGCCCTTGGACCGTACTGCCCCTTTGTCTACCGGTTAGGCGGTCAGGCGTCGCAAGGAAGCAACAGTATACAAGAGATTACTGATTTACTGGTTCATCTGCTTAAAGTAAATTAATACTATTTTAACCACCAATTTTTATCATCCTGTATTTTATTTAGGGTATAGTTTTAATAAAATACTTTTTCATGTTGTATTTAATGATATCCTTGTAGCTGGTCCGAACTCTAAACTGTATGTATATTCTGCACTTTGCAAAGTTCGCACTTAGGACACTCTTAATGCATTGTTTCTATAAGTCGTTTCTAAGCATGCCATGTTATATAGAAATGACTATAAATACAATCCTTCCAATGCATTCTATGTACCCCTCCAGTCCTATAATTCTTGTCGATTTGGACAGCGACACGGACTATAAATACAATCCTTCCAATAAATACTCCCTCTAGTTCCACCATTTTCTCCATTGTTTTATTGAAATTTATATAGTGAAATCAACAAATATACAATTTGTTAAAGTATATTTTAAGATTAATCTATGTATTTTATGACCGTAGTTCGAAACTAAATACTTAGAAGTTATTGGTAGTCAAAAGTTCTAAAAGTTTGACTCAACCTTGTGTAAAACAACAAGAATTGTGAAAATGAATGAGGTGGTAATAATTAAACAACCTAACTTCCCAAGTTAGGATTTATTGTTATTTCATTGCATTGTTTTTAGAAATGAGTAGAAGAAATAACTTTGCTCTCTCGACTCCTCGTTAACTACCTTTCACGGCAACTTCGGTGCTAACGACAACTAAATTAGGGGGTCAATGAAGTAAAATGCGAGTTTAGGTGACCAGTTGAGATTCCTTGCAAGTTTAGAGGACACCGGTGCAATTTTCTCTATATATCTCATCGAGCCTTTCCATGCTAGACAGTAGACACACAGTCACATGGAGGAAAGCTTTTGGGTGACATCAACAAGCCACAGCATTATTTAAGCAAGGGACTGCGTATTAGGGGAAAAAATTACATAGGACCTGGGTCCTTCTTTTATCTAAAGGACCTCACTTAGACAGCAGCACGTGTGCAGACAGCAGCACTCCGTCGTCTTCCAGGGCTAGGCAGCAGTTTCCTTAAGCCACGGCTTGGAAAGCTTGCAATTTTATTTAAGGGTAAAAATAATAAACTAAGCTTTTTAGTTAGCTTGTGGAAGAAAAAAGAGAAACAGTTGATTCCTACGATAGAGGATGACTTGGAAGAGTTCTTGTTGCAAAGGAGACACAGACAAAAAAATGTCATGTTTTGATCCCTTTGCTGCTATAAACCAAACCTTTGCTAAATGTTCCATTGGAAAGCAAAAGAAACCTCACCAGCATGAATATCTGTTAAGATCATGGGTCAAGCATTTTTGAGACGCATCATCAGGTGTATTTAAAAATTCAGTATTCTTGATCAGAGTACTTAAACATTTAGAGTACTTCATTTGACTACCAAAACATTCAAAGTTCTTACTTAATCGGAGTACTTAAATAGAGTGAAACAAACTAGGAAGGTCAAAAAGGAGGAGTTTGTTTATGAATAGCCAAACAAATGAAACTAGAAAACTAGGAAATGAAACTAACAAATGAAACTAGCAAACTAGCACACGTGCTGCTGTCTAAGTGAGGTCCTTTAGATACGTAATTTTTTTCCGCGTATTAGCACCTGGTTTGAAGCAATTAATTAAGAGAGTACACCAGTAAGAGGCGATGGCAGCGAGGGTAGTAAGCGGAGGGGGCAGGGGGCAGTTTGGGGAAGCAGGCTGGTTCGAGGGGGATCGGCCTTCCGAATATTCCTTTCCCGCCACGGTATTATCCCTCGCGTTCGCGTGCCGTGTGGGACTGGTTTCTCGTCTCGCGCCTGACGGAACTCAGGGTTCAGGACGGCGAAGGCGATAGCCAAGAAACGGGGGGCAAAAGAGACCAGTTTTTCACCGCTACGTGTTTCCACATGTTTATATGGAAGAGTGTTTTTTTCTTTTCTTTTACGAATGTGCCTTCAGAAGTTCAGGTGGAATGTGTTTTTGAGATGGATTGCTGGCTCCTCCGCGCATCAGCGAGGTCGCACCTCGGAGCGGTGGTGGTTGCCGAAGCCGTCAGACCGGCACCGCGCCGGCTCCTCTACGCGCCAAGGAGGTCGCACGTCGGAGGGGGAGGGAAGGTCGTTGGTGCAAGAGCCGCCGCGCCTTGGAGATAGCGGCCGACCATGGAGGTAGACACTCGAGCGGAAGGGAGGAGGAGCGAGGAAGAAGAAAACCCGATTGCTTTTGAAATGAAAGTTGAAGGGCTTTTTTTTTTTTTTTGTAAAAATACCTCTAAAGGGAAGACATACATGCAAAAATATGTAGTGGTGAAAATGAATAACTAGGACAAAAGTATAAAAAGCAGAGTACGAGCGTGTTAAAAATGGTTGAGTTGGGTTGAGGTGAATGTAGCGGGATTTCGAGAGTTTTAAAATTTTCTTCTCGAAGTTGGTTTTAAGTTATTATGAAGAGCTAAGAAACAAGGGTAAAGTAACAGAAAATTAGAAACAATGAGTATGTTTGGATTGGCTAAACTGAATAAATAGATTGATTGGGCTAAATGTTAAGCTGGATTTAAAGAGGTTTTAAATCTACTTTTCGAATTTGGTATACTTTGTTTTTGTTACTATTAAGAGCTATTTGAGGTGGTTGTATGTAAATCTCACGTAATCCCAGGCCGGGTTGGACTGAGTTTCAAGCCAAAATTTAACGGGCCCCGTTTTTAAAGCCAGGCCTAAAATTTTTCCATCCATTTGAGCTCACAACCCAGACCCAAAGTCCGAAGCCCAACTCCACACCACAAATTTGTTGTTTTTTTCCAGACCCGAACAAAGCCCGATCGTCCAATTGTTGCACCAAACTTGAATTTGAAGCCCGAGTCCAACCCAATGATCAAGCCCACCCTGAAAAAATTGGGGTCATGTCTGGACTTGGACGTTGAGCCAGGCTAACCATGAACAGATCTAGAAATTCATGACAAGCAAAAAAAAAAAAATCAAAGTAAAATTTAGTCGAACAAGTGCATGTCAATTTGCAACACGCTAGCACGTACCGCGTTGGGTGGATGGGAAGCGAGACGCTGCGTTGCCTTGTTGGGGTCAGCCTGGCGCGTGGGCCCAGCTTCATCGACCCATTCCTCTATCGCTTGCAAGCAAGGCCGACGAGAGAGGAACACGTGTTAATTAACGAGACAAACGCAAGCGCCCACCTATATATTGTCGCTGATGGGCGATCATAATAACTACAGCATGATCGATCCATCCATCCATTACTGGAGCTTGAAGTTGAAAGCCATGCGTGATCATATCGCACGTACGCTACCAACAATTGATTATGAATCGACCACGCCATTCATACGTGATGTCTCCATCTCGAGAAGCGGCCACATGAACAGGAGCTCGGATTAGGGCATGTACAATGGTGCAGACAGCTGCTGTCTCTATAACATTGCCATGTCACCTACAGACGGCTATATAGACAGTGCATACAATGGGTTTCGCGCGCGCTCGCCGCAAGTCCGGCCGCGCCGGACGTATGCATGCAAGTGTTTCCAAAAAAAAAAAGTCAAAGTAAAATTTAGTCGAACAAGTGCGTGCCAATTTGCAACACGCTAGCTGTGTAGTGTTGGGTGGATGGGATGCGAGACGCTGCGTTGCCTTGTTGGTTGGGGTCAGCCTGGCGCGTGGGCCCAGCTTCATCGAGCCATTCCTCTATCGCTTGCACGCAAGGCCGACGAGAGAGGCACACGTATTAACTAACCAGACAAACGCAAGCTCCCACGTATATATTGTCGCTGATGGGCGATCATAATAACAATAATAATACCTACAACTACAGCATGATCGATTCATCCATCCATCCATTACTGGAGCTTGAAGTTGAAAGCCATGCGTGATCATATCGCACGTACGCTACCAACAATTGATTATGAATCGACCACGCCATTCATACGTGATGTCTCCATCTCGAGAAGCGACCGTACATGCAGAGGAGCACGGATTATATGCTTAATATATAGCTTGAGGAAAGACAATGCTGCAGCTTAATTGATCCGTGTCCGAGTACCGTCTACACCAAAACTAAATGCTACATCATGTTCTCGCAGAGCATTTTCCTTTTTACTTATTTATTTCTTGTGCTCAACTATTTATTTACCTGGCTTCGTTTTTTAAAACACAAATCTTTAGTATTTTTAGTATATTTTTCTGGTCGTGAAGATGTATTACAAAGCTAAAGAAAACAAATCAAATGGACTAATGGAGTGTGTCGAATTCTCTAAGCTGCTTTGACGAGTTTTCAAAGTTTAGCTTACCAGCATGTCGGCAAATCCGATAAGTTGAAAACATCTCCATGGTGTGTAGACAATCACTATATATAAGAAATAGGCATGTCATTTATAGAGCGCAAAATAGACAACCTCTTTAACAAACTAGCTATACTATTGTCTGTAAATTAATATGAGCACATACATAATATTGTAGTGGCCAGCCTTTATCTCTTTCCTCACATTCTCTTCTCCACATAAGCCAAATAACCTAAGTTAAAATCCTTATAACTAACTGATTTGACACGATGGTGTAGTCATTCACTAGCTATAAGAATTGAACATATCTAAAAACATCTTCAATGGGCATGATAATATTTGGTTATCGAAATTTCAAGCAAAATCTTCAAAATATTGTTTTTTCCTCTTATTTCTTTGGATTTTTCTCTTTTTAATTCCTTTCAATTTGACTTTCGCAGCAGGTCAGCCACGTCAGCATGCATGCAGGGTGGTGGGCCCCTTCTCATATCCTTTTCAACAGCACATGCCCTGCTGGGCTGAGCATTGAGACAATATATATTTCAGCATATATAGCGTAGCCTAGCGTTTAATTTCAGTAAAATTTGATAGTTTCTAAAAAGAGTGCATGCAAACACAGAGGACGATCAATGGCGATGATATACGTGGCGCACTATCCTAATTGCCTACGTACTGTTGCTTCAATAGAAAAAACATAATGCGTGAAGCACCGATGATTGATTACTGAAAACCATGCGAGAGAGATCATACGTACGTAAACAGGAATAAACCAACTGATTCATAGTTTCATACCTACGCGAGGTGTGCTTCTCGAGAAGCTACGCGTGCGTGCAGAGATCGGGGCATGCTTCAATGACAGTAACGTTGTTGTCTCGTCGCCGGCAATGGTGATCATAATATAGGGTTATATATAGGCACTCTCTCTGGTTGGGCTCAGACGTTGTACGTGTTAACTTAATTATAATATAAGCTTAAAAAGTGGAAGGCATCCGAAGAACCTTCGAAAAGTTAAAAGTATACCTATAAAATAATTTTGAGTTCTTTCTCCAAAGTTCTCTACAGTTTTTTAAAAAATAACAAAAAAGTATTGTAGTGTATAGTTTGCATTAAAAAATGATAAATTTTACGAAAATTCCTCCCGTCGAAATCCCAACAACGCTTGGACGGCCCACGCAGGAGATGCGCGTTGCGCTTGTCTTTTCCGCGCATGCACATGCAAAGCTACAACAACACATGCACATGCAATGCAAGTGTGGAACTCATGACAGTCGCATCCCCATTTTCCAACTCGTGCAACGCAACAGAGAAAATGAATCAGCTCAGACGAGGGCTAAGGGCTCGATCATAAATCCCATGGCCGCTGGCGTGCCACTCGCTAGCCGGCCGCTGGTGGCGTTGCTTTACTCTCCCCTTCTTTTCCTTTTTTATCCTCCTTTTCCTATGTCTCTAAGAGCATCACCAACGGTTCCTCTATATATATGTCCTCTCTAAAACATTGTAGTCGATCCTTTTATCCATCCCTAAAAAATTCCTTCACAATTTCATTCACTCCAACAACCCCTTTATATCTAATATAGTATTATAGAGTGCCTGCCGGAGATGCTCTAACTCCTATATCTATTTCCCATCTCATCTCTCTACCCCTCTCTCACACAATGAGCAATTAAGCTTGGCAAACTTTTGGTGGTTGGATCTAGTGTGCACGGTGTTGAGGCTCACCGGTTTTGAAGAAGAACAGGGTTACAAGGAGGTGAACATAAAACTTTAGAAACATACGTGTGAAAACTTGCTGCTTTTCCCAATGAATTGTGTTTTGTTCTTGTGAAACTTTCCTATTTGCATCGGAGATTCATCCTCCCTTTTCGCTTAGAACCTCAGCAATGCACTTGTGAAATTTTTTTTTTCCTCATTTTGAATTTTATGTTTGTTCTTATAAACCTTTCTTATTGCATTGCGAGGTCCATCCTTTATTTTGTTGGGAACCTTAGAAAAACCAAGTTTGTCACACATTATATTTCTAAGTTCCACCAATACTATTTTTCAGGTTTCACTAATTTGTTTCAATTTTTATGGCACTCTTTAAGATTCATCAGCACCTACCAAAATTTTATAAAAGTTCATTGGTGTATTTTCTAAGTTTCAGCAGCTCTTTTTCAAGATTCACAAGATTCGCGCATGTTTCATATATATATAGATATTTGACAAGATTCACAAAATATTTGTTACAATTTCGAATTATTACTTTTTGAGATCTTGTATCGATCGATATCATGCTGACGTCGTACAACCAATAAAATTTTACCATCGGACGTCTGATCTGCGGCGTCCGCGTGACCTTTAGCTTCCTACCTTCTACCTGTCTTTTAAGATAAATAAAATAAGGGGCCATACCGTACGTAGCGTGTTCGTCCTGTGCCTGGACGCAGGCACGCACGCATGCACGGCAACGTCGTCCAAAGTCCAAACCGGCGTCTCCTTCTTTCCGTTCTGGACGGCGCGCGGGTGGTGATGCGTCATGCAGCCCGCGCCCTCTCGTGTCACAGGGCTCCTGAATTGAAGCCAGCAAAAAAAATCCAAGGAGATATGTTTGGGCTTTCAGCTTTGTCCGTAGTATCAATTTGGTCTCTGTTGAATTGGTGGGTCATCGTGGTTTCTAAATTATGTGGAAAAAAATAAAATGAGCCTTTGATAAATCGAAGCAGCAGTTTTAGAACGGGTTTCGCTAACGTGGCGTCCAAGTGTGTGGTTTTCGCTAATATGGTGCTAGCGTGGTAGACATGTGGTGCGCGGATCGCACTCTCTCCCTTCGCTCTCTCTATTGCGTCCTCATCCCCATCCCCCTCACCACCCCCTCTCTCATTCTCTGTATTGCCTGCTGGTCATTAACGCTAGATGGCTAGCCGGAGCCAACGCTGCTTCTCTCTGATGTTTCTATGGATGCATGATTACTCCACATCATTAAAATGAAAATGTTTCTGCTTCTCTGTCATGTTTCTATAGATGAAAATGCATTAATTGCTTTTGTTCACAGTTTGAATGTGTGCTGAACTTGCAAGTGGAAATCTGAATGTCACAGTAAAATGCTATTCCATTCTCTGAAAGAGGAAATGGTTTCTCTTTATGGAGAAGTAACAAACATATATCATACCAAGTTTCTGAACAATTTATACCCCTTGCACTTGCTGTGATCAGTGCATTGAAGAAGAAAAAAAATATCCATACAACTTGTCTTATTTTACTTATCTACTTATTTGAGTTATCTCCTAACATCAATAATTTTTTAAGGTAGTCTCGAGAGTCTGATTTAATCGTTCGACTTGTGTCATGGAGCTTTTAGATAAATCTTTGAGATAAGAAAATATTATACGAAGTTATACGAATAAAATAATTTTGAGTTCTTTCTCCGAAGTTTTCTACGGTTTTTTTTTAAAATAACAAAAAAGTATTGTAGTGTATAGTTTTCGCATTGTTTGGCGTGTCTCCTATCTCAATCTTCAAGAACCTTAGCGACTTGAGATCGATATCTCAACCGTCGACAGAGACCCATCGGATTTTATAGACCACTCCGTAGCAAGGCTTCCCCTTTTTGCCGATAAGCTTAGTATAAACAGTTGGAAATCGGCATTTAGATCTTGGCCCAGCCCGATCAAGGGATACAAGGACTGGTTTATTCGGGTTTATGACCAGAAAAAGAGCAATGGGATGACTTAGGAATTACCGATGCTATCCTCCTTTCCTTACATCCTCCGCCAGCAGATGAACCCTTTATGGCAGCATCGGCTTATTTCTGGTGTGATACTGCCAACGCTTTTCTATTCCCGACCAGACCAATAAGCCCTACACTCCTAGACGTAGCAATGCTAACTGGTCTTAGTCCCGATGGCGAAATGCTATCGGCTTTTGATCTATCGACCACCCTCAAGCTGGTTCCAGAGAAGAACTTCGGCTGGTAACGTTATATCACAACCCATCAGCAAATGGGCGTCGTAGAAGATGAAGAGCATATCGTCTTTCTGAACATGTGGCTCGATAGATTCTTTTTCTGTGGCCAATCTCTTAATCCTAGCAAGGTCTATCAAGGAGTAGCTAAAGCACTAGCGGCAGGTCAGAAATTAGCAATCGAAAAATACTTGCTAGGAGCCATCTATCGGATGATGCATGAGATCAGGGAAGGTCTCTGCTCAAAGAAAGCTGATTACTCAGTTGAAAATCTAGGTGGCCCTTTCTAGTTCATCTGTATGTTCTTGAAGCTTCAGATATACAATTCCATAGGAGAACTAGACTTCAGCCTAGAATTTCCAAATGAAAAGGATTCCGATAGCAGCGATCGCCCCTGCAGATCATATGGCGAGATGATATCGGTGAATTGCAACAGAAGACGCCTGAACCAAAATGACCTTTCTCATTCCATGGTTGCATTTTACACCATGTCTGAATCGGAATATGGTGCAGAACAGTTCAACCCATATACTGACTTGGACAAATACCCTGTTCCCTCATTTTTTCGATTGGACAACACCTTAAGGGGCGAAGCCTTATCGGCTTATAAAGAATTTATATCGCCGGGTATCTTCTTCGCCATACTGAGCACAAGGACTCACCTCAAGAAACCTTCATATGAGTTTTATCATCCTGCCGTGGTAGCTCGGCAATTCAACCTCGGGCAGGATATTCCCGACCTTTTCATATACCGCCATCTGAATGCCAGAGAGGACCTCAACTCTCAATCGGCTTATGGGATTTTATCTGCCGCACATTTGGATTTTGAAATGCTGGCAGAATTTATAATGTGGTCGGCCACCTCTCCAAAGTTCGATTTTTGGTGGGAGTCCATCGCCAAGGACATATATGCAACAGAAGGCGGAGCCGCAACCTTAATCGAACGGCTCACTGGCCAGAAAGAGACTTGCAAACCCAATTGGCTAAAAATTGCTGGTATGACAGAGCCCCCATCAGAATCGGAAAAAAAGCAGCAATGACAGCTCCGATTCTGATATTTCCGATGATGAGGACAGCGATGGAAAGGAAGAAAACTCTTTCGAATCAGGACCCTCTTCATCGGATTCAGACGATGAAAGAACAGAATCCCAGAACCATGCATCGCCTTCTAGCAGCGAGGTTACTAACTTGCGTGCACTCACTAACTTACTGTTCTTTTTTCGATTACTGACCTTACATTGTTTCCCATTTCAGAGTGGAGACAAGCGCCCCAGGGCCAATCTCGTCGGAGAAGAAGCCGGTCGACTCCATTCGACGGCCAAGTCCGCATCAGCCTTCACGCAAGGGTCCTCCCAACAGCCCAAGAAAAGAGGTACAATCGGCTTATGATATAATTCCTCAACACCCGATTTCTTACCCACTTTTGATCAACAGGGAGACCCGAAGGTGACGCCGGTCAAAGGAAGAAACTGGCCACCAAGAAACCGAGGCCCCAAAAGGTGCGTACACCCGATAGCACCGAATCGATATGTGACACAGTAAGCACTTGATCTCCTAAATTCTCACAATCTCTTCTTCGGCTTTTTCTTATCGGAATGTTGATTTCAGGACACCTCTCCTATCCAAAAGAGGAAGGATGCCACGCCTGCTCCTCCGCCTGCGTCGCAGACGCCACCGGCTTTCAACCCCCAAGACGTAATCGGAATTTCTTACCTTACATCATGAAATTCTCAAAATCCGATCTCTTGTAACTTTAAATTTTCTTCTTTCTAGTATATGTTTCAACCTCGAAGCCTAGTTCGGGAAACAGTGGCCTCCACGCAGGTCATCACTTACGATGGGAAGAAAACCGACGAGCTGAACTTCGACCTTTCCAGTATGGATTGGCTCGACGACGAGCTGGACTTCCTTTCTTCTCCGATCAGGACTCCATCGCCTCCAGTCGTCGACATTGAGCCACCAGCCCCGGAAACCATCAAGAAGAATCGGTTCTCTCCGGACACTATCGCCAAGCTCAAACAGATGTGGGAACTGTTTGGTAATGAATCGGCTTTCCTGGCTAACCCTTCCGCCTTAAGGGAGATTGCCGATTCAATCAAAGAAGTTCTCCTAGAGCAAGTGGCTTCAGCTATCCAGAAGGTGCTGCCCCTGGGAGAAAAGAAAGCCGATTTTGATGCTGCGTTGGATCGGCTCCACCAAAGAGAAACTCTTAAAGATGCCGAGGCAGAACTGAAGGGGCTCATTCAGGACGCCAACTCCCAGAATGATAAACTCCTTCAGCTGAAGCATGAGGCTGAATCGGCAAAAACTGCAGCCTCCAAAGCAGTTTCAAGGGTCAAGTCCCTGAAACTAGGATTGAAGAAAGCAAGGAAAGCGGAAGCAGCCGCTCGCTCAAGCTTCGAGGAGTCAAAATCGACGGCTAAAGAGCAATATAGCATCGTGAAGGCCGGCGGCTTGGCAGTGCTGGACGCGAAGAAGAAAATACCAATCATATCCGGGTCAGCTGAGGAAGACACTGAGATTGTTAACCAGATCCGCGATACAATGCCCAGCGCCGCCGCAGCCATTTATGAATTTTGCGAATGATTGGCCTGCGAGCCAAAGTTTTTAAACTTTATGTGTGGATCGGTATTCCTCCGATCGTAAAACAATGCTCCATCCTGCCACTTGGGCGAAAACAATTAAGGCCTTCGTGCCTTTGTAATAACGCTTTTCTCTATGCAATCGCTTTTGTGCTATGTTTGTCTATAGACGATTCATTAGAATCGGCTTTTCCTCAACAGCAACGTGTTGAGCGAAATATCAATACTGATTAGTTAGAGTCGGTTTTTAAAACTGTAGGCGATTCGTTAGAATCGGCTTTTCCTCAACAGCAACGCGTCGAGTAACGACCTCGATTCAACAAAGTGGTAGCCGGTTTTTTGAACTATAGGCGATTCACCAGAATCGGCTTTTAAACTCCATACTCAAGCTCCAACCCAAACACTTGGATAATATTTCTTCAAATATTTGGCATTAATTGCTTTACCGAAAACTTCCCCTTCAAGCGTCTCCAAAATATACGCGTTTCCAGGAATAATCCGATTGATTTTGAACGGTCCTTCCCAATTTGGAGACCATTTTCCGTACTTAGGATCTCTGGAACCAATCGGTAAAAATGTTTTCCATACAAGATCTCCCACTTCAAAAGTTTTCGGCACAGCCTTCTTGTTATAATGCCTAGCAACCCTTTGTTTATCGCGCTCAATATGCTCCAACGCTTTCAACCGAACCACCACCATATCATCCAGCTTATCCACCATCAGTTTTTCATAATCATCAGCTTTCACATTGTTTTGTTCCTCAACCCTCGTAGATCCGATGATAGTTTCAACCGGTAGAACAGCTTCCTGACCATATATCAACTCAAATGGTGACACTTTCATAGCCCCATCACTACAGGAATCTCCCTCATTACCGAGGGCTAAAAACCCTCGCGATAAAGGAAGAAGCCCTCGTAATTTACTATTTACGAGGGCCGGCCCTCGTGAATAGGCGCTCGCGTCCGCTCCCCCGCAAATAACAACAGAACACGAGGGCATGGCCCTCGCGAATAGTTAATTGCGAGGGTTTTAATATGCCCTCGCGATTAACAGGACTGCAGCTTTATCGCGAGGGTCTCCCAGCCCTCGCGAAAAGTATGCGGGGCCCACCTCCCTGGCGCGCGCAGGAGCTGGCCCTCAGCTATTCGCTAGGGCCAAATAGCCCTCGCGAATAGCCTCCCTGCTCACTGTTAATCACGAGGGCTATTTGGCCCTCGCGAATAGCCTCCTGCTCACTGTTAATCACGAGGGCTATTTGGCCCTCGCGAATAGCCTCCTGCTCACTGTTAATCACGAGGGCTATTTGGCCCTCGCGAATAGCCTCCTGCTCACTGTTAATCACGAGGGCTATTTGGCCCTCGCGAATAGCCTCCTGCTCACTGTTAATCACGAGGGCTATTTGGCCCTCGCGAATAGCCTCCCTGCTCACTGTGTGTGCCAAGATCAGCTGACACTGCAGTTGTGATCAGGGCATAAGGGCCATTGACAAACATGCCAGTGATGAACATGAGGCAAATGTTCCACATGATCGACATGTTTCCGTATGTGCGGTACAAGAAGAGGGCAGGTATCGCGCAGTACATGAAGCTAGCAGCTGTGATTGCTCGTGCATTTAAACGATCGGAGATGTGACCAGCAAGGACTCCTCCCAACACACCGCCAACATCAAAGATTGTTGATAAGCTGCCAGCCATCGCATCGGAGAGGTATTCGCTGCCAATCGCTGAAACAAGTAATGGCCAGTTAGGTAGCTTCAGTTATAACAGGTAAAAAATTGAATTGCTGCTGAAGCATCAAAGGAAAACAATTCCATACATATTTGAAGCATGAATAAGGAGACATACGTGTATGGCTGATGTAAAATGGTAGCCAATACAAGAAGGTGTATGCAACCAGTTTGGAGAAGAAGAGGCAGAGGGCAAATGGTGCAACTCCAGGAATCCTCCATGCCTCTAATAAACCTATTGCCTTATGCTTTACTTCTTGGCCTGGTTCCAAATGGAGCCCCTTTGCAGTATCCTTGTCTGAGATTATCTCCTCATCATCAACATCTATCTCCATAACCTTAGAACTAACAGGCAGAAAGAAACATACCATCAGCTCAACTAAAGCCATGATAAGGCTGGGAATGGCGAATGACCAACCCCAACCAAACTTCAGAAGAAATGCTGCTAGCAGTGAACCAGATATGTTTCCAATAGAAGTATATGCATTCCATATACCCATAATCAACCCCCTCTTGCTCTTCCCAAACCAGTTTCCAGCAATCGCAACGACTGAGGGCCATCCGGTTGATTGAAATAAACCAGAAATCATCTGAATGATCAGGAAATAGTAGAAGCTGTGGATATTTAGCCAATATCCAGCGCCAAAGAGGGCAGTGAATATGGCAGTCCCAATCATGCCAATTGTTAGAAAGATCCTTAAATCCATGCGATCACCGACATGCCCAGCAAAGAACATACCACAAGAGTACACTGCAAGGAATGCAACATCTATCTCACCAAACAATGCTGAACCATCAACCGTGTTAAATGGCAACCAACCCATGCTAAGTGTGTTTGGCGTGTGCAATCGTTCCCATGGAGAGAACCCCACCTTTGTCTTAGGATCAAGCGCACTCTTAACAATGCTTGTTATCTTCTGAGTCATATGAAAACAAGTGTACGCAAAGAATGTAAGGAACAGCACAAACTTCTGGTAACTTCTTAGTGCATTGGCACCTCCAAATAGCCGAAGACCAGGAGGTTTTCTCCTCATCTTATCAGATTGAGTCATGGGACTCATACTGGACAGGTGCAGTTATACAAGATTATAACCTAGAGGCAGAGTAGAGATAATTCTTGATACAAGAATGATTACAACCTGAAAGAATCGAAGGAGGCTGTAAATAAGAGTGAGACAATGAGCAGCAAGGTGAGCTCACCGATCGCATAGATAAATCTCTTAAGTAGTAAACATCAATGAGCAATCAATCATACTTTGAATAAA
Organism: Raddia distichophylla; assembly: GCA_005191435.1. NCBI lineage: Eukaryota > Viridiplantae > Streptophyta > Magnoliopsida > Poales > Poaceae > Raddia > Raddia distichophylla. Next base: position 539,265 of record SPJY01014963.1, read on the forward strand.
AGCTCAAAAGCAATAAGCAAATGCAAAATTGTACCATTTAATTAGCAATTACCAATCCAATAAGGGGAAAACTGATGCATCAGATGGTCGGATCAACTCAAGCATCTCCGGCATGTTTTAGGAAGCAATTTTACCCATTTGTGAACTAGGCAAGATCAATGATCACAAGTGCAAGACATCCAGTCGACCAACAGTAATAGAAGTCGCTATTGCTCTTGCTCCCTACAACAACCATGATCATGCACAAAGTGCTCTACAGTTTATCCTCAATACCAAAAAAACATCAATTTTTCACCAAGCAAGTAAAAAAAATCACCCCTATTATTAGCTCAAATGTGCAACTAAACAACCAATCAACTTAGACTTGACTCTTAAGCATCACAAGTGGATGAAGGTAAAAGGACGATTTGACCTCAATCCCCTACACAAGTTCCATCATAGGAACTAAACTATTCCGTTCCCAATACCAAAAGAAAATATTACTGTAACGCCACGCGTCGCAAGAATCGCAATCAGCTAAGCACGAACCCAACACACAGCTCCCAGTTCCGGTAAAGAAGACAACATCTTTTCCCATGAGACCTTGACCAAATCCCTCCCCAAGCTCCTTCCCTGCCTCCAATCAAAACCTCTACAAAACCCATTACCCACCACTAACCACGGGACCAAACTACCCCAAAGAACCAACAAAGCAAGCTGTGGATTGGCCTTAGAGCGAGCAAGAACTAATCAACGGGGTAATCGATCAAGAACACGGGGCTCAGTGGGAGGCACAAACTTCCGCGGGGTGGAAGAGGGGGCTCCTCGGCGCCGCGAAGCCCGCCGATCTGCGCCAGGCGAACTGGATCGCGCGCCGTTTGGTCGGGTTCAGCGAATGCGCACGCAATGGGGGTGGGATTGGAGGGTGGGGTGGGATTGGAGGGTGGAGCCTGGAGGGGAGGCGTTTCTTGGTGTTCTTGAGAATGAGAGCTCGGTTTTTTGGGTGGCTCGAAGTCTTCAGAAGGGGAGGCTTGCTCGCATTTATTTAGATGATGCTTTATGTTTTTTGAGATATTCACCGTTCTGCCCTTGGACCGTAATGCCCCTTTGTCAATCGGTTTACAGGCGTCACAATTCTCAACGAAGCAACAGTTGACAAGAGACTACTTGAAGGAACCTAAGGCCGAGAGGGGGGTGAATCGGACTATTTCAATTTCTACTTTTGTTGCACGTTAAGGCACACAGCTAGCGCGTTAATTCCTACACAAGTCTAGTAGGCGGAAGCAATCAAAACACAAGTGTAGGAGGCACGAAGGCACTCGCAGTCAGTGGATATCAAGATGCGGTAAGTAAATGAGACAGAGAGGCGCAAACCGATCTTTTTACCGTGTTCGGTGCAAGCACCTACTCACGTTGAGGAAGCTTTCAGTCAAGAAAGCCGGGACTCTATCGTCCATAGCCCTCAATCCACTCGGTGGTAGCTCTTCACAAACACATGGTAGCCGAGCTCCAAACCTTCACACAAATCGGCAGCCTCCACACGCGAAGGATCCCGAAACACCAACTTCACAAGCGAAGCTGACCTCGAGCACACCGAGGATTTAGCACATCTCCGACGCAATGGAGAAGAGCACCTTGGGAAGCAAGGTGGCCGCCGACGCGATGGCGGGCTTTGCACACCCCGACGGACGGAGAGGAAGCACCGTGGGAAGCACAGTGACTTTCACGGAGAAGGGTTTACTTGTGGTATGCTTGATGGAGCTTGGTGATGACAACGTCTCCCGGTGGCAAGAATCCCAAGAGCACAAGACCGGAGACACCACAACTCACTCAACCCTCATCCCACCATGAAGGATGGCAAGGCAACTATGGGAGAGGACACAAACCTTGGGGGTGACAAGGAGGAGACTAGGGGATGCTCTCTTCTTCTTCCTCACTCCTTCTCCCTCACTCTCTCTCACTCAATCTCTCAAGCACATGGAACCTTAGGTGGAGATGGGAACCATGGGAGGAGCTCTCTTGGTGACTAGGGTTGCAAATGAGCCTCTCAATCCTCTCCCACGACCAGGAATCCCCTTATATACTCCCCACTTCGAAACCCTAGGAAATAGATCTCAGATCCAAACTTAAGCCCTAGGCCGGATAACTCCCGGACAGTCCGGACGAAGGCAAGCGCTCCTTGTAGAAAATACAATTCGAGACAGAGGGGACACAACAGGGTCCGGACAGTCCGGACTCCCAGGCAGGACAGTCCGGCCGAAGGCATGCGCTTCCTGGAAATTGAAATTGCAAGCTGGGAAGAAAAACACTTGGGCCGGACAGTCCGGCCTACAGGGCCGGACAGTCCGGCCGAAGGCATAATTTCGTCAGCTTCCCAGGTCCTCAGGCTGCGGAAAGCTTTCTGAATTTATATGATTTTTTCTATTGCTCAAATGGAAAACTTGTCAACATAAAAAAGATGCGCCTCGAAATTCTCTACAACTTTCATGTTTTGATATTTTCAATCCGAGTACGGGAAGGCTCTAAAAAATATGAAATACTATAGATCTGCCACAAAGGCCAAGCCGGGCCACTTGGGCCGGACTGTCCGGGCCCAGTTGCCCCAGCTCGGCCAGCAGCCCACAAAATCCTCTAAATCCATAGCACTGCCCGAACAAAGATATTTTTGAAGATTTAGAAATATTTGGCGCCAAACTTGAGCTCAACGGACGGGAAGGTTCGTAGGCTTAGGCGGGAAGTTTCGCGCCCACAACGGATTTCGGTTTTTGGATGGCTTAGTGGCTATGATACCTCGGACGACTGGCTACCCCTTGGAATCCCCTGGACCTATGCCGAACTCTCTAGAAGACAAATGAGGATAAGAGACCGGAGATATGCTCTGTGGGACCCTGCAGCCAGAGATTCGACGATCGGCAGTCATGATGACCCTAGGCTAGACACACGCAAGAAATCAAAAGAACTATAAAACAAATGTCCTTAATCTTGACGTGATCCAGCTCTACAGCCCAGTTGCCATCAATTACCAAAATCAAATAAGCCCCTCAGGAGCTTGCTCTTACATTACTGGTTCCTCTGCTTAAAAAAATACAGTTGACAAGAGTACTATTTTAACCACCAATTTTTATCATCGTGTATTTTTTTCAAGGGTATAGTTTTAATAAAATACATTTTTGTATTGCATTTAATTATATCAATGTCACTCGTCCAAACTCTAAACTATATGCATCGTGCTTTATAAAATTAGTACTTAAGGCGCTCGTAACTCATTGTTTCTATAAGTCGTTTCTAAACATGCCATGTTATATAGGAATGACTATAAATACAACTCTTCCAAAGCACTGTATAAACCCCTACAGCTTTATAATTCTTGTCGATTTGAACAGCGGCATCGTCTATACATACAACCCTTCCAATGCATTACATATACTCTCCTCAGTTCCACATTTCCCTCCATTTTCACCATTGTTTTCTATTGAAATGTATATAGCGAAATCAACAAATATATGATTTGCTAAAGTATATTTTAAGATTAATCAATATATTTCATATCCATAGTTCGAAACTAAATATTTAGAAGTTATTGGCCATAATCAAAGTTCTAAAAGTTTGATCTCAACCTTGTCCAAAACGCAGGAATCATGAAACTAAAGGGAGTGGTAATAATTAAACAACCTAACGTGCAAATTGGGGATTTATTATTATTTTATTGCATTGTTTTAGAACAGAGATGGTCTTTTTATAGAAGAATAACTTTGCTCTCCTTATTAACTACTCCCTCCGTCCCAAATTATAGGTCGTTTGACTTTTTTGACACTAAGTTTGACCGGCTCGTCTTATTCAAAAAATTTCGGAATTATTATTTATTTTTACTATGATTTCGTTTAGCATATAATATACTTTAAGTCAAACTACATTATTATTTATTTTAATGTAGCAATCCATCCTAGATAACAATCATATATAGAAATGTCGACATCATTGTACTTGGAGCTCCCTTAGTTTTGCTCAACGGAATGTACACAATATGGTAAAATCATACATGGGCTAGGACAATAATTAAGAGCATTATTATTGCTTCCCCAAATGCCGGCTCTAGCCTAGATTTTCAAACTATCAACCGTGAATTTAGATATATGCGTAGTGAAATTTGAGAGTGGAGCCCTCTTTGTTTCGCGGTTGGGTTCGGTTTTGTTTGATTGGGCTACAGGCTATTCGATGCAACATTTTGTAATAATTTTTTCGAGCATTTATAGGGTTTTACTTGGAGATCTTAAAAAAAAAACTGAAGCCACTCTTGCTCCATTCATATATTTTACCAAGCTTTTTCGTGGTAACTTTGTTACATACCATACCATACCATCATTATCATTATTTATTATTTAAGGGCAAGCAATTAGAGAGGACACCAGTACTCTACGTGCGTAGCGTCAGGAGAGGCGATGGCAGCGGGGGTAGTAAGCGGAGGGGGCGGGGGCAGTTTGGGGAAGGGATCGGCGTGGGGTGGCCGGGTGGGGGCGTCGCCTCCCGAATATTCCTTTCCCGCGACGGGATTATTCCTGGCGTGCCGTATGGGGCTGGTCTCGCCGCGCGCCGGACGGAGCGCAGGGATACGCGCCGCGCGCGGTTCGGTCGGGTTTTAGCCAAGAAACGGGGGGCAAAAGAGACCAGTTTGCCGGCGCTACATGTTTTTACGTGCATTCTTTCTTTATATCATTGGATGTGTCACGGTATGGTCATCCGATCAACTTAGTTTTTTACTGCTCCCTCCAGTTTGATAATTCCTGTCGTTTTAGACATGATCTCACATACCAAGGAAGTACTAAATATCTCGTAGTAGTAATATGGTCAAATAAATGCTTGTAGTTTAGTGGTTGCTCCCACTTTCCCATGAGTTGCATGTCTAGGTTCGAATTTTGATGCTACACTTTATTTACATGCACACCCAACAAATGGTTCTAGGGCCACGTAAAGTTCTGCTTGCAATCAATGCATCCTAGAACAACAGGAATTTTCCAACTAAACACAAAACGCTCCAGCGACAGGAATTATCAAACCGGAGGGAGTATAATTTCTATTAAAAGCTTGGGGAAAAAACACAATCAAGTCCTCCTTTTCTTCCATCCTTCCACCTGGCCGTGCCGCCCATGGCGCAACGACTCCGACGCCGGTCGCGCCCTGCCGCGCTTGGGGAAGCCGCCTTCACCGCCATTACGGCTCTCTCACACACCGGCGAGGTAGTGTTCCAGCCTCTCGGGGTGGTGGCGGTCCCCGACGTCGGAGCCATCACGCCCATGTTTGAAGTGTAAAGATCAGATAGTACGAGCGTGTTTAAAGTGGTTGAGTTGGGTTGAGGTGAAAGTAGTTGGATTTCGAGAATTTTTTTTAAATCTGCTTTTCAAAGATGATTAACTTGTTTATGTTACCATGAAAAGCTAAGAAACAAAGGCAAAGTAACCGAAAATCAGAAATTGTGAGTATGTTTGGATTGGCTAAGCTAAATGAATAAGCTGACTAGGCTAAATACCAGTGTTTGCCTAGTCGGCCGACTAGCACAACTAGTCAGCGACTAGTCGCTAGTCGGTGGCAATCCGCACTGATCAGGGGCTGATCGGTGGGTTAGTCGGTCAGACCACCTAGTCGGTCAAAGTCGGTCAAATTCGGTCTAGTCGGTGCTAGTCGGTCGGTCCAAGTCGGCGACTAGGCATTTAGTCGGGTCGACTAGGATAATGAAAATTGGCGCGTGGGCTGAATTTGTGGCTCAAAAGGGTGGGTACACACTAGTCACTAGTACACTACATACCACACTAGGGTTAGGCAGTAGCCGTAACACATACATCTCTGGGGTGGCGCTAACGCCTCCCTTGGAGGGCGGCTGTGCTCCCTTAGCCAACGGATTGTATATTGTAGGTTGTAGATTGTCATGATTGTAGATTTTAGATTGTGATGATTGGTGACTTGGTGTCTATGTCTATGTCTTATGTGTGTTGGTGTGTGACTTGTATTATTATTTTCTGTATTTATATTTATGCTTATTTGTATTAATATTTCTTGCTAATCATATTGGAGTCTCCGACTAGTCGGCCTAGTCGCTAGTCACTAGGTAACCGACTGACTACCGACTAGCGACTAGGTGAACACTGCTAAATACTAAACTGGATTTTAGGAGGTTTTTAAAATTCTGCTTCTCGAAACTGATACATTTTGTCTATGTTACTATTGAGAGCCTTTTTATGGTGGTTCCACATAGGTCTCACCTAATCACAGAGCAAGTTGAGTTGGACCAAGTTTCAAGTAAGTTTAAAAAAGCCCGGTGCTTTGGAGCTAGGCCCAATTTTGATCCATCCATTTGGGCTCAAGTCTACCCCAAAAGCCCAACCCAAACCCAAAGTCCAAAGCGCAGCCCAAACCCGAAGTCCAAAGCCCAACTTTATACCGCAAATTTGTTTTTCCAAGGCCCAAGCCAGGGCTGATTGTTGCACCACGCTTGATTTTGAAACCCGAGTTCGGCCTAATATTCAAGCATCCATTTTACCGTTAGTCACCCCTGTATCATTTTCTCTAAATTTCGTCCCTATTTTACGCTGCATCCTAAAAGATTGATCTTCCGTCGGGTACTCTTTGGAGCGACCACCGGCGTCCTGCGCCGCGTTGGGTGGATGGAAAGCCGGACGCTGCGTTGCCTTGTTGGGGTCAGCCTGGCGTGCGGGCCCAGCAGCTTCATCGATCCATTCCTCTATGGCTTGCAAGCAAGGCCGACGAGAGAGGCACAGGCACGTGTTAACCAGACAAACGCAAGCGCCCACGTATATATTGTCGCTGATGGGTGATCATAATACTCCCTCCGCTGTCAAAAAAGCCATGCGTGATCATATCGCAAATCGCAAAGCTACCATCAATTAATTAATTATAGTTTATTAATCAACCACGCCATTCATACGTGATGTCTCCATCTCGAGAACCGGCCATACGACATGCAGACCTCGGGTTAATGCTTCAAGAAAGTCAATGCTGCAGCTTGATCGATCCGTGTCCGATCGATCGCTGTCTACACCAAAAGTAAATGCTACATGCGTGTTCTCGCAGAGCATTTTTTGTACTTATTAATTTACTTCTGCTCAACTATTTATTTATCTGTCTTCTTTTTTGAAAACACAAATGATGTTTTAGAACTTTTAGTACATTTTTGTGCTCTCGAAGACGTATTACAAAGCTCTATAAAACAAATGAAACGAACTGATGAAGTGTGTCGAATTCTCTAAGTTGCTTTAACAAGTTCTTGAACTTTACCTTATCAGCACGTCAGCAAATCCGATAAGTTAAAAACACCTCCATGGTGTGTAGGCAATCACTATGTATAAGAATATAGACATGTCATCGTTTATAGATAGCAAAATAGACAACCGCTCTACCAAACTAGATAAACGTACTATTGTCGTAAAATTAATATATATGAGCCCACATGTAATATTGTAGTGGCTAGCCTTTATCTCTTTCCTCATATTCTCTCTTCTCCACACAAGCAAAAAATAAACAAACTAAGGCCCTGTTCTTTTTAACTTAACGGCTTAAAAACTTAGCGGCTTATTGTAAGATCAAGCCTTCCATAGACTGAATGATTTTGGTAATTGATGGCAACTGAGCTGTACAGCTGGATCACGCCAAGATTAAGGATATTTGTTTTCTAGTTCTTTTGATTTCTTGCGTGTGTGTAGCCTATAGACAACATGCCTGCCGATCGTCGTATCTCTAACTACAGGGTCCCACTGAGCACATTTTCAGTCTCTTATCCTCGTTCGTCTTTGAGAGAGTTCGGGATAGGTCCAGGAGACTTCAGGGGGTAGACAGATGTACGGGGTTTCATAGCCGCCAAGTCTCAAAGCCATATATTTCCTATGGGCGCGAAACTTCCCGTCTAAGTGTCCAAATATTCCCGCCAAGTTCATTAGTCGACAAACATTGCACAAAACCCTAGACGAGACATGAAGGGAGAAGAGGATAGCCAAAACATAGTGGGCTGCAAAAATTAGCCCCATCGGACTGGGTCTGATGGATGAGCGTGTCAGCGGCTAAGTCACTCAAAATGCAACCCTACTGTCGGACCGGGTCCGACCAGGCCATAAGTTCCTAACGACTAAGTCCCCAAAATGCAACCCTTCTGTTGGACCTGGTCCGACCACCGTCGGACCGGGTCCGACCAGGTCATTCCCAAGGTGAAACACTTCATCGGACCAGGTCCGACGGTCATCGGACTAGGTCTGACTGCACCACGAAAAACTCAATCTGGGCCGTCCAAACTCAAATTTTTCGCCTTGTACCTATAAATAGGAGCCAATAGCTCGGGGGAAAAAAGAGAGAGCCTCATTAGCAGCCATCCATTGTCCTACCCACCCTAGAGAGCTCCTCCTATGGTTCCCACCTCCACCTAGGGTTTCATATGCATGAGAGATTGAGAGAGAGAGAGAGAGAGAGAGAGAGAGGGAGAAGGAGAGAGGAAGAGGAAGAAGAAGGTGCCCCTTACCTCCTCTCATCCATTCCCAAGTGTTGCCCCTTCTCCCATGGTGTTCTTACCTTAGTTTCCATGGTGGGAGAGAAGGGGTAGTGGGGAGAGACGGTCTCCGATCTTGTGCTCTTGGGACTTCACTGCCGGAGAGATCGTCGTCACGCCACGAGCTTCATCAACCGAACAACTACGTCAATCAAGATCCCCCGTGTGTCGGGGTCACTTTCGTGTGTCGGAAGTGTGTCGCCTTCATCCGTTGAAGGTCGTGTGAAGGTTTGGAGCTCGCCTACCATGTGTTGATGAAGAGCTACCACAGGTGGATCGAGGGCTACGGACGAGAGAGTCCCGACTTCTCTGTGTGAGAAGTTTTCTCAACGGAGACGTAGGTGTTCATGTGTTGAACACCAAACTTCGGTAAACAACTCGGTTTGCATCTTCTCGTCTCTTGCATTATCTTAATTGTGCATTGCTTATGTGAGCCATCGAGCCACCTCTTCTGTTGATTAATTGTGCCATCGCTTCCGCATCTAGATAATAGGATTTCATTTGTAGCTTGGGTAAAAACCGGACTAATCAATCACGCAAACAAGGTTAATTTGAATTAGGAATCCGATTCACCCCCCTCTCGGCCTAGGTTTCCTACACTTATCTACTTTTTGAAAAGACAAATGTTTTGAGTTTTTTAATCCGTTTTTTCGTTATTTTGAAGGTAGGTCCTAACGCTTTAAAAAGCAAGTCAAATGAAATGGGTCTGAATCTCGAGACTACCTCGAGAATCTCTCGAAATTCAGTCATTTCAGCCGTTAAGCTGTTAAGCTGTTCAGATCAGCTCAAAAGAACAGGACCTAAGTTAAAATCCTTATAACTAGCTGATTTGCCACAATGATGTAATCATTCACTAGATATAAGAATTGGAAATATCTAAAAGCATCTTCAATGGATATGATAATATCCGGTTATCGAACTTTCAAGTGAAATCTCCAAAATATTGTCCTTTTTCCCTCTTGTTTCTTTCAATTTTCTCTCTCTCTTATTAATTCCGTTCAATTTGACTCATTAACTATAAGAGCACCCTCCAATAGACACTTTATACCTTTCTCTGAAACACTATTTATTGAGACATGATAACATTTTAGAGAGAAGTATAAAGAGCCTATTAGGGATGCTCTAAATAGCGTGCATAGCGCTTTCCTTCTTTCAGAGCATTTGTACGTAGCAGTCACTTTAAAATATTGTAGCTTTGCATAGAGTGTCTGATGGAGAGAATGAATCTTTTATAGTGCAATGTAAAATACAAAGAAAATTTAGGGCGAAGGATAGAGGGAGTGGTTAATAGTAAAATAGAGTATGAGGATAGAGGGCCTCCGGCGGTGGCCGTCGATCGCACTATCTAGGCAGACCGGTGCCGCGCAAGTCAGCCGATTTGAAAGTAGAAGAAACTTTCGAAAGATGGTCTCCACAATGGAAGGCTGAAATAAAAGAATAAATATTAACAGAAATAAGAAAGGAATTTAGTAACAAATTAGAAAAATTGAAACAATTAATCAATGATAAATTTGAAATATCAATCACTGATGATGATATGGATATTGCCGGACATGGACAGAACTCAGTTTGAAACTAGTTTCCTAAGAATCATACAACAGAAACCTGTTGATAGGGAGAATATCATATTGCTCCATCACTTTTATAGTTTTGGAACTTCACTGCCTTTCCAAATTCTATACTTTTAGTACCCATACCGATGAAATTGAAAATAATGAAGCAGAAGATGAATCAAGCGAAGATGAAATATTATACACACACATACACACACATACATAGATGAAAGCTAGCGTACTCTCGAGAGTATGGATTTCTCCGTACTCCCGACGAGTTTTTGCAATCCGAGATTATTATCGACCGATCCGAACAATTGATCATTTTCGTCTCATTGAAATGTAACTCTCGACCAAAAATATCATAGATGAAAGTTTCGTATTTTTTACATTTTTACTATTTATTTCATATTTTAAAAAATTAACTTTTTTTGGATGCGCCACAACTAATTGGAAGGTTGATTTTTGAAAATACGAAAGAAATAGTAAAGCATTCAAAAAAATGCGAAACTTGGTCAAGAGTTATGTCGACGGTTGGGATATTGACCCAAGTCAACTAAGGTTCTTCAAGAGTGAGATAGGAGACACGCCGAACAGAACGAACAACAGCGAGATTGTGGTGTTCAGGGAGCAAAGTGCTATGATCAGGTGTCTAACAGATGCTAAAAGCTAGATCAAGTCCCCTCTACACGCCGTAGGGGCCCTGTTTATATAGTGTAGATGAACCAACCTACCGAGGAATATCGGGCCGGGCTAACTACGAGATCGTAACGAACTCAGTACATGCCAAATATGTCCTACAGTAGATAAGGTAATCTCCTAGTCTTGGGGATCACGACCTCCAATCCAATCCGGGAAACCAACGTCCGGGTCTTCACGCGGTCACGCAGAACTATGTTTGAGTCGGACTCAAACATAATTCCTTGGCCATTACGCACCGTGCCAACCAGGAAGCTGTTCGGCAGGATGCATATGGGCCAGATAGAACCTTCCAGGGAACTGGGCCCTGGTAGGCTGTTCGACTAGGCCGTCAGGGAGTGGGCCATGGCAATGGGCCGTATTTTTATCCCCGACAGCTAGCCCCCGAGACTCAAGTGGAGGGACTCACTAGAGTGGGGTCTTCCTCTTGAGACTCCAAGTCACGAAGAGGGAAATTTTTCTGCTACAGAGACATGTAACGATCGACCGAACAGGTTAAGATCCAACCGAACAAGACGTGCTCGGGACCGAACAAACCCGCCCAGTGCCGAGCAACTCTGTTGCGTCGAACAGGGAATCACTTCTGCCCGAGCAGAGTACCCAACCTTCAGTGCAGACACTGGAAAACTAGCCGTTGGCAGACTCCAACGGTAACTTCCTATCGCTGCGCAGTGAAAACAGGCGACCGTTTTACCCAGCCGTTGCGGTAAAAACTAGCCATTTGTGACAAAACCGTTGCAGAGCCGCTCATATGGGACTATAAAAGTACCCAAGCTGCCCGCGGCCAGCCACTTCTGCTCTCACGCCTTTCCCCTCTAAGCCCTAATTCCAACCGCGCTCAGCATCAAGCACCCAAACTCCACCACCAACCCTGCTCGTCCAACCCTGGGAACCGCTATGGCCAAGTTCACTGGCACTAGCCTGACCGAGGAGGACCTGAAGGTCTGGGAGGAGGAGGGCCACATTGAC
>SPJY01014963.1:559398-581498 GCA_005191435.1 Raddia distichophylla
CCCCTCCCCTAGGCCCGTCTTGGGTGACCGTCTAGGGGGGCCTCTTCGTTGATGGCCGGATCCACGGGCAGAAGGCCCAGCCCTGGCGGTGTCTGTTCGAAGAGGTCGGAGCGGGTGCGCTCCAGGGTCTTGTGTCCGGTGTCCTCGTTGCTTGGCTGAGCTCGGCACCGGCGTCCTCTTCTCTTTCTTCCCCCTCCCCCTGATCCCGTCTCGGTGGAGGCCGCTTGGGGGGGTCCGCTTTGATAGATGGTCCGAGCGGACGGAGCAAGTGGCTCCAGGGGCGTGTGTCCGGCGGCTCCCCGGCTCCTTCCCTACTCTCCGTGCGGCCAGATCTTGTGGCAGGAGGCCCAAATCATGGCCGGAGCGGTGTGCTCCAGGTGCGAGGCCGGCGGCTTCTCCGTTGTCTGCTGTCTCCTCTCGGCGTCATCTTCGTCCATCTCCTTCGTGCTTGGTCCCGCCCTTGCTGCCCCGTCCCTCCCCTCCCTGTGAGGGACCGGTAGCTCCGGCGGCCTCTTCCGAGCCCGTGGGCTGGTTGGTCGGTGTTGTTCTGTCGTCTGGGACCTTGGACCTCGAAGGGGTCGGGTGGCCTACTTCGGCTTCGTGGTGCCCTCATCACCCTCGCTCTTCGACTTTGGCTGATGTCCTCTCCGGGAGTGTCTGCGGTTCTTCGTTGCTTGGCTTGGTCCCGCCCTCGTCGTCTTGGACCTCTTTCTGCTACGGGTGCTTGTTGGTGTGGGCGGCTTCTTCCGTGTTAAGTAGCGGCGCTTCGTGTGCGCTCTTCGGCCCTGCGGCTTCAGTCTACGACTCGGTTGGTGGTCTTCTGTGGCAGCCGTTTTGTGCATTGGTGGGGGGGAGGGGCTTGGGCGAAAGCCCTGCCCATTCCTAGGCGGATGGTGGCGTCACTTTTGGTGACGTTCTCCTCGTTGGAGGCATCATCTTGCAGCCCCCTTCCCTCATTTTGGGTGAAAACCCTGGTGATCGCACGACGGCGGCGGGTCTTACCCGTCGTTACCTTGTTGGAGGCGTCGTGTTAGTCACTGCTGCACTTCTTAGTTGTCTATTAGGTCTGCTAATTCGGAGTCGTCCGTCGTTGTGTGTGTTGGTAGTGCGTCCGGCGTGGCCGGTGTTGTTTCTTTCCCCTTTCCTTCCAGTTGTGTGTCGCCGCAAGGTCTCTTGGCCTTGCGTGTGTGGGCGCGGCCGTTTGGCCGGGGTGTGCAGCAGCCTTGCTGCGTTGTAACTCTTGTAACTTTGGTGCGTCGCACCTTTCTTCTTCTTTCATTGAATGGACGGCAGCTCTCCTGCCTTTCCCTTCAAAAAAAAAACTTTCTTTTAAGATATGTAAAAGAAGGGGCCATACTATACGTAGCGTGTTCGTCCGTGTGTCTGGTGACGAAGACGCACGCACGCATGCACGCCAACATCGTCCAAACCGGCGTCTCCTACTTTCCGTTCTGGACGCGATCTCTTCATGGGTTTCTGGTATGTTGGACACAATCTCAAAAACGGCTTGTATATATCAAGTTGTTTTCCTTGGACGTACGTACCCTTTAAGGGTTAAGAGCATCTCTAGGTGGGTCTCTAAACGATTCCCTAAAACACTATTGCGGACAACCTCAGCCTCTATAACGTTCCAGCAGGGTCTCTATCTCAGCCTCTAAATTTAGAGAGTCTCTATATTTAAAGACTCTCTAGAGAATCTCTATATCTTTTAGAGGATAGAGACTGCTGGAGATAATGGAAATATAGGAAATGAATAGTGATTTAGAGAAGGGATATAGAGAACGAAATATAGAGAACCTGCTAAAGATGCTCCTGTAAGGCAAGGGCTGCGGCTTTTGAAATACGAAAAAAATATCTCTGTTTGGTTTTTCAGCTTTATCCGTTCTATCTATTTGTTCTCTATGTGAACTATTGGGTCGGTGGGTCATCGTGGTTTCTGGATTGTGAAAACGAGGTAAAATGGACGTTTGATAAATCAAATCAGCGGTTTTAGAATGGGTTTTGCTAACGTGGCATCCAAGTGTGTGGTTTTCGCTAATATGGTGTTAGTGCGACAGAAGTGTGCTGTGTTGATCGCACCCTCTCCCTTCACTCTTTCTATGACATTCTCATCCCTATCTCCACCCTATCTCATTCTTAGTACTACCCGCTAGTCACTAATGCTAGATGGCTGACCGGTGGCTCGACACTGCTTCCCTATCAGGTTTCTATCGGTGCACCGCCACTTCTCTGCATCACCAACAACACACAACAACCCAAACACTTATTAGCCAATGTTGTTGGCTTGCTGCCTTGCACCATCACCACCAAGCTTCACTTTTCTAACCCGTAGTCTCGCTCATTTGTCGTGGAGACAAGAGCACCATCCTCAGTCAACCTTGCCCTACGTCCCCATCTCGTCTTCTAAATGGAATCCGATCGCCTTGGCTCCATCATCCTCGGCCGACCCCACCTAAACCTTCCTCTCGCATCGTCCATCAACTAGGATCGTTACATAGTTTAAGGAAAATTTAATTTAACTATTTGCCACTCTAATGATTGGTCTTTAAATATTTGCCACCCCAAAGATTGTAATTAACTGTATGTTGCTCCAATAAAATCTCTCCTAATAAAATGTCATTCTCACCTTTTAAACAATAAATAGAACATTAAAAAAACATTTTTGCTATCAGATAAGATCACTCTAGAGAGATGTAGGAGGCGTCAGTGACTTGGGGAGGAGAAGGCAGCAGCCAAGCGAGACAGAGGCGACGGAGGTGGTGCTGGGCCGACCGAGGGAAGTGAAGGAAGGAGGAGGAGGACCGATCGGGAGAGCAAGAAGGAGAGAGGCGGTCGGGGGAGGAGAGGAGATGCAGGGGAAGTGATAGAGGAGAGAGGAAGAAAAGGAATATAGTCACTACCATGTGGGACAGACATTGTTTTTAAAAGAAATTGCCATGCACACCACTTGAAGTACTTACGGGGGCATAAACCGGATTTTCTAGGCCAAAGGGTTAAGCGTCTCAGCTATCATAGTTGAGGGGTGAAGTAGATCTTTTCCTGGTTTCATAGTTTGGGGGATCGTGTAGAAGAAGCATGATAGTTCAGGGTATAAAATAAACTTTTTATAGTTAATTACAACATTTGGAATGCAAATAGTTAAAAACCAATTTTCAGAGCGCCAAATAGTTAAATTTCTCATAACTTATACGTAGTTATGGGCTTGGTTTCGTTTCTTGTTCTATGCGTGTGGTGCATAAGAGCATTGTCAGCTGGGTTTGCAGACCAATCTCAACCTCTATGGAGCACCATTAAAGTCTCTATGTCAGTCTATATATTAGGAAATCGACTCTCTCTCTCTCTCTCTCTCTCTCTCTCTCTCCCCGAGTCTCTATATTTGAAGTTTCTCTTTCTCATATCTATATCTTATTTCAAGGATACAGATTCTGCTAAAGAGGATAAAAATATGTGAATGAATTGTGATATGAAAATGAGATAGAGAAGGATAGAGAGTCTGTTAAGGAGAATGAAAATATGAGAATGAATAATGATTTGAAAATGAGACGGAGAGGTTAAAATTTGAAGATGCTCTTATGGACCATCCATCCGTCCCTAGTTTCTTCGGTTCTGGTGATAATTAATGAAGGTGCTGCTAGGTGGATGACAGCTAGGGCGCACGTGGTGTTGCCGATCATCATCTCTACTATGCGTTCCTGCTGCATGATAAGGAACAGAGAGAGGGGGTAGATCACAGTCTCAGAGGAAGGAAAGATTGAAAAAAAAAGAGGAAGGTGAAGAAGGCAGCCATGCAGCAGGTGCGAAGCTTTTCTTGGGCAAGATGGGGCCATGGCCTCCCATCAAAATTGTTTTTTTAATATCTACCATCAGTAGTCATGGTTTTTGAAGGTTTAAAAATTTTGATTGCTGGCCACCCTCCAAACTTTGTAATGTGGGGTTGGCTCTCTCTAATTTTGTGTCCAATCTCTGCCACTACTGCTAAAGGTGAATGGCAAAGGTGAGTGGCCTGTGACCTTATTGTGGGAAATGCATGCAACCGACTCAGCAATGGTTGTCCTGTCGAACTTGAAGAAATTAGTGTACTTCCACTATGGGTTTAAGGGGTTCAAGGACACCCTTTGCGCCCATGAAGATCTCCAGTTCTACCGGGGCTGCCAGATCGATCTCCAGTTCTACGAAGACCTCAACTGCGTGAGCATGCATATACGTGGGCTGGTTGTGTGGAAGATGTACTTGCACCTGGTCTTCGTGTAGAGCTTTCATCTTGCTAAATATTTGCATGGATACTTGTGTCACTAATGGTTTGTTCTGGACGAGCACGAGCATCATCATCACGTGTTTGCATGTGTATGAACAGGGGCGGAGCTTAGTGTTCGACAGTATATATGGGCCATGCCCCCTTCTTATTTTTGCAACCTTATATGCATTGATGATAAGAAGTTGATTGGCTGCACTATATTAGCTAGGCGCAAGAACAAATAGTTTTGCCATCTCTAGTCTATAGATTTGGGAGTTTAACAGTTGAATGTTTCAACTCCGTTGTTTTTTAATCTTTATATATGGCCTTCGGTTGATATTCGCTGAAGTTATGGCCCCCTTAGATATCGTTGAAGCTTCTCCACTGCCATGCTGACGACCACGTCTTGCCTAGTCAATGTTGTTTGGACACTAGGTATCTGCTATTTTAAGCTGATCTAAACGGCTGAACAGCTAAAATGACTGAATTTCGAAAGCTTCTCGAGGTCTTGAGATTCAGATCTATTTCGTTTTGACATGCTTTTTAAAGCGTTAGGACGCACCTTCGAGACAGGGAAAGAAGGGCTCAAAAAAACCTAAACCATATGCCTTTTTAAAACATAAATAAGCCGTTAATTAAGCTGTTAAGTCCAAAAGAACAGAGCGCAAACTTCCGATCAGTGAAGAACTAAATTTAGTTTCGATGCTTCAAAAATCTGTTTAAACTGATCGGTTTATATCAGGAACTAAATTGACACGGAGAGCACCATTCGGACATTCGGAGAGAGCGCAGGTCAGCAAACTCCAGCGTCAGCCACGTCAGCATGAGGATGGGCCCCCACCTCATCCTCCCCAACAGCGCCAGTACACTACTGCCCTGCAACTTGCAAGGTTGAAATCATTGAATTGAATGCATGCATCGGCGCATGGATTTCTGGCCATATATATATATGCATGTCGCTTCCAAGGAAAACCAAACAAGCAAAAGCTAGCTGGAGAGGCACGCATCAACGGCACAAACGCAAGCATGCGTCCACTCTAGTGTCTATAGTCTGGACTGATCGATCCATATTGGTATTGCACCGACTATTCGGACTCATACATATATAAGCATACGTGTGAAATGTGATGTGGCCTTCTCGGGAAGCTACGACGTGCAGAACCTCTCTCTATGTATATGTTGTGGTCGTCGTCGCCCGGTGCTGGTAATACCAGCTAGTTAATACATAATTTAACACACACACACACATATAGGACGCCGGAATGGGACTCCATGGAGTCAGTGCTCCATGTTTTATTGCCGTTGGATTTCATCAAGATTCGTGCAAACATATTAAACACATGCATGACAACACTATCATTTACCATACAAAGGTGTGAATGCAATAACTACACATTTAATCGTTTCCATACAAGACACGGAGCACAGGCTCCATGGAGTCCCAGATACTTTTACTATATATATATATATATATATATATATTGGAGTCAGTGCTCCATGTTTTATTGCCGTTGGATTTCATCAAGATTCGTGCAAACATATTAAACACATGCAAAACAACATTGTCATTTACCATACAAAGGTGTGAATGCAATAACTACACATTTAATCGTTTCCATACAAGACACGGAGCACAGGCTCCATGGAGTCCCAGATACTTTTACTATATAGGACGCCGGAATGGGACTCCATGGAGTCAGTGCTCCATGTTTTATTGCCGTTGGATTTCATCAAGATTCGTGCAAACATATTAAACACATGCATGACAACACTATCATTTACCATACAAAGATTTCATCTTGTTTTGCAGGCGTCCGGCTCAGGCACAGCTGCGCCAGCGGTGATTGCTTCGCAGGGGGATGTGGATAGTGGAACTAGGTCCACGGCCGAGGAGTTTGTCGAGGGTTTGTTCAGCACCAACCCCGAGTGCGACTTGAGTGGCGGCGGCGGCCCGCACTTGATGTAGTTAGGGACTTCATTTCATACTTTTCATATATTTCATCTGTTTCAACTATGTGCCTTTTATGTGGATTTAATTTGAACTCTAGTGATGACATATTACTATGTGGTGCGATTTTTGTTATATGTTGGGTTGTTTCATCCATTTGGCCATAATTATGGATGAAATTGTGTTTTGCGATTGTTTCATCCATTTGGCCATAATTATGGATTAATTTGTGTTTTGCGATGATATGGATGTATTTGGGCTCGAAATCGTGGTGGTGACCTTCTATATATGTGTGGATGTGAATGTGTGGATTGGAAAATTAATATATGTTGTGAATTGTTTAATTTTGCAGGTTGAAGTGAATGGTTTTGAAAATAGGCAGCAGCATTTTGCTGCTGCCATAAAGCAATGTCGGCGGCATTAGCTAATACCCCCGACAAAGATTAAGACAATGTCGGCGGTATTATTTTACGCCCCCGACACTGACAACGCGCCCACTGTTGCATGACCATAAAACAAGCCGTTAGTGTCGGCGGTATTATATAAGCCCCCGACAAAAATCTAATGCACCCACTGCATCTCGCGCCCCATTTCACAAGATCTATATCGGCGGCCTATAATGCCGCCGACATAGATCAGCCGCACCGTAGCCCTCCCCTGGTTTCGTCTGTGTCGGGGGGGCCGCCGATATAGATATGCTATGTCGGCCGTTCTGAGTCGGCGAAGCAATGTCGGCGGTCGACCGCCGACATAGACCAATGTCGGCGGTTATAGGGCTCAATATCAGCGGTTTTGGCCCCCGACACTGAGGCACTTTCCTGTAGTGTTTGTACCCTCTCATAACTTCTCGGTCTTGCTTCCATAAATCGGATCTAGATATATGAAATGCATGCTACGCGGATGCAGTATCCCTAGATTAATTCATCGTTTGTTTTATCCCGCTATCCGGTACGTCGTGGTCGAGGAAGAAGGCAATCAATTAGGCGATCGACCATGACCAGACGCACGCGTAGCCACTCGATCGATCGGTTGCGCGCGGAAACTACCCTCTCCATACATCCGAATCCGATGCCGCGAAAAGGACGGCGGTTTGGACGTGGCGTGCATGCGTCCTCGTCACCAGACAGCCTCTCCTCATTAAAAAACTGGCCCGTCTACCACACAAATTAACATGCTATTGAGTAATGTAATGATCTTTGTTATTAAAAGAAAGCACTTCGTGTTGCTGATCGATTAATTAATGGTGGTTTTCCCTACTTATTTATTGGCCTTAGAAACCAATGAGCAGCCGAGTAGCAAGTAATGGTGATCATATTGCATTTTCGTCTTTCATTTTTCTACATTCACATATAGGTCCCTGGTTTGAAATTTTTATGTTAGGTATTGTGTTGAATATGTGTACGAGTAGGTTACGTGTACTCTGTGTTGTAATAGGCAGGGTTGGATTAGTGTTATAGTCTGACTCTATCCAGGCCTCTACTATATAAAGGGAGGCAGTCCTGGTGTAACCAAGAGAACGACTTCATAATAGTAGCATAGGCAAGAGGAGGTTAGCGGTCGGCATGTGGTCGTGACCTGGTCAGCCGGTGTGCTGCGGTATTATGGATTGGGGAGGAGCGCCCATAATTAGAGCCCCGCAGATGTAGGCGAAAGCCGAACTGCGTTACCAAACATCGTGTCTCTTGGTGTTGTTCGTGATCTTGCATCGGCACATATCTTAACATTTTATGTTTTGTCCCTTCTATTTTCATACATTCGCCCAACCAGATCTTATGGTCTGGCGTCGAAGCTTTCCGTAAGGCCGACGCTGTTGTGGGCCATTTGCTGTTCTAGGAGTTGTAGGAGGAGCACTCCCCGCATCGTCTATGACCTACTGCACCGGCTCACCGTCACGCATGCTAACTAACCTAATTGAGCTTCTGGAGATGGCAACCACAAGCAATGGTAATTGTCTAAATTAATTCTGCATTATGTATTGTGTTCTTCTAACTAGGCTAAGCTAATTGAGGTTACCTTCTAACAAGGAATTAATACTAATGGATGGTATACCATTTGAGTGGTATAGGTGTTTCATATGGTGTTTCATGTTGTGTTTTATGAGCATGTCATGTGTGTTGCGTTTAATGAGTTTTCACGTGGTGTTTCATGTGTTCACGCTGTTCAACATGAAACACATATATCTTTCCAACAATATACCGTTCACTAGTAGCTCTTGGGATATGCACGTTTGTCCATTTTGCGTTACCTTTTCATTTCAGAGTCGACGGAAGCTAGGTTATTTGATCTATTTATTTGGTTATTTTGTTGAAAAAAATATTTTTTTTCTGACATTGTTTTATCCCGTAGATGCATCTCGAAGCTCTTAGAAAACGATGAAGGCTGGACTATCTGTGCCACTTTAGGGAACACTCGGAGTTTAACTTTTGAGCAAATAAGATAAGCCATAAAGAACACACACTCGTCATATCACACTTTTGGTCTACCTTTCTCACTTTCAAATCCTATAGCTAGGGGTGGAGACAAGCCAAGTGTAAGCGTGACAGTAGTCGAGCTAGCTCATCTTAGCTCACTAGGATGGCCAAGCTATAAAGTCTGCTCAGCACGGGCTTGCTAAAGCTCGCGAGAAGCTAGTGAGTGCTCGTGGCTCATTCATCAAAAAGAAAGGAAGCTTTAGCGAGCATGTGTGCGCTGCTTGAGCACAACATTGTTGTCTTTGTCGGTTAGGAGCATGGCCGCATGAGAGGAAGTTGATGCATGCACGGTTGTAGTGGATACCATCGTTGCCTGTGTTGGGGAGGAGGCTAGGAGGGTTGCACCACCATGACATGGAGGATAAGAAAGGTTGGAAGATTTGCCAACCGAACCAACAGGGACATGGAGGCACCATCATCACCATATCCATTGACTGCATGGGACAAGAGGCAAGGTTTGAAAGGGATGGAATTACATTTGGCTAAAAGGGTTGGGAGTATCTGCTAACCGAGCCAACCGGATTCTAGAGGGCATGCATGGAGGCGTTAGCACCATGCTTTTGACTGCATGGGACATGGAGGCAAGGGTCCAAAAGGGATGGCGTTACATTTGACTAGATCTAGCCATCATCGTCGTCGTCGTCTGCCACGATATGGAGAAGAGGACGTGGATGTTGCCGTGGGTGAAAAGTGGAAGGCGGTGTCGAGGGGTGAAAAGGAGGAGGCGCCGTTGTGGGATGATGCAGAGGAGGAGGCGCCGTTAATCGTGGGGTGATGCAGAGGAGGTGTCGTCTTGCCGCATTTGGTAGGGAGGAGGTGAGGAGAGGAAGGAGAAGGGGGAGGAAAGGGATTAAGATTTTCAGGAGTTGGGAGTGGTGGCGATGGAGTTGTGTCGGAATTAGATTGTCGGTACGACGCTGTATTTGTAATGGGGCATGATGAGATAGACCTTAACTCTTGTCCTGTTATGTACGATGGGCACATGGGCAACACTCGAAATTCGAAATGTGTTTAAGCTAGACGACTGCTTGGCTCATGATCATTTTAAGAGCAAGATGAAATACATGTTCGACTAATGCTCGTTTGCAAGCGAGTAATTCCGAGCAAAATCGAACTCCTAGTTAAAGTTCTCTCCTCGCCGTCACTTCGCAAAGGAGGAGTAGCTAGGGTTGCCGGCTAGGAAGGATGAAAGGGATGGCTGGGTGCGTTGTCATGTGTGATGTATGGTTGCTTCCTGCTTTTGTGCCGCCTTTTGTCATCAACCACCGGCCGGCCAGCCATCGCAATGCCGTTCAGCTAGACACGGACCACGCACACGCACACGCACACGCGCACGCGCACGCAGCGGAAACACCCCAAAAATTGGCTGGCCCTGGCCGCGGCCGAACGCTGTGCCTTTGTTTTGGCTCTTGCTCTCCAGCTCCCAACACAAAGCAGCGGCGCACACCAGCACGCGGGGCCTCAGCTTTAGTGCCAAGGATATGCGAATATGCGATCCTAAAGTTTCAGAACACTAGTCGATATGGAAATAAAGAAACTACTTCGAATGGTTTTTTTAGTATTTATTTATTTATGTGGAAATTAACTAAGTGCAAGATATAGACGACACCGAAGACACGATATTTGGTAACGCAGTTCGGCGCGATTTCGTGCTTCTATGGGGGCTCTAACTATGGGCGCTCCTCCCCAATCAAGCGCAAGCATATCGGACCACCGGGGATGCGGCCACAATCCGACCGTTGACCCCTGCGCGTCCGGCAATACAGCTACATCGTGATAACATGTAACACTAGGGGTGTTTTCTTTATTTATAGCAGTGACCAAGATACGAGTCCAACCCTGACACGACCCACCGCTTCTTATTATAACTTAGAGTTCACGTAATCGACTATGTATGTATATTTAACATAAAATCCTAAAACTTTGACTTTCAACGTGTCTAAAATATCATGTTCCCTATGGCCGGAGGATCGGACGGAATAAAGGAAACTCAACTATAATGAATGAAGGAGCAAAAAAGAAGTGCCTAAAAAAATACTAAAACTGCTTGTAAAGATCTCGGCGGCCCAGCCCACTGAATGCTAGAAAGTTGGAGAGGACTTGGGCCTTGGGCTCGTCGGGACTCATAAAGATGGACTGGCTTACGGGCCAGTTCAGATGGACAAATTTAATCACGAGCCCATCACAATATGTCGAGCCACTGATTTACGAGAGCAGCTTTGCAAGCTGCAAATGCGCACCCGAGCAAAGGAAACAATTGTATAACTATCTCAGATTTTGCTATCTTTATTCTTACACCAATGAGCAAATACACATCATATGAATGATACATTGACCGTTCGTAGATATTTATATGAATATCATCAATTCACTATATATAACACACAGCCAACCTTAACAAATTACCTTTTGGCACAACATATATAGGAGCCGGTCGTAGAGCAGCAGAGCACGCACCTACGTATGGATTGGTTACTACGCACATATCATAATAATTAGATCATGGATTCATGGCCGAGCTCTGCAAGCTCCAGCTCCATGGATTGATGAGATCACAGCTCGTCGTCGTCGATGTCCACCTGCACCCTCTTCTTCTTCTTCCCCGGCGCCGCCGTGCCTGCGTCGGCGTCGGCGCCGGCGCCGGCGCCGGCGCCGGACTTCTTGCGGTAGGTCTCCTCGTAGCGCCTGGCGGTGTCGACGCCGTCGTCGGCGAGGCGGCGGAGGTTGGGGACCTTGTAGTTCTGCGCCATGTACGCCCCCACGGCCGTGCCCACGAGGAACGGGAACAGCCGGCGCAGCAGGCACCCCATGGCCAATTAGTTCCTAACACACTGTATCTAAACCCTGAGTTGAGCTAATTAATAGTGGCAATGATTAATTACTCTCTCACTTCGATTTGTACATATATAGGAGTATATCTTAGCTAGCAAGGGAGCTAGCTAGAGTGATAAGAGTGAGTGAGCTAGCTTAGCTTAGCTTGATGGTGGTGGATATATATGCATGGGATCATTTATATATATACAAGACGGTTGGCTTGATTGGCTCAACTGGACTGGCCGGGAGCACTAATTCCATCCCATTTCTTGGACAAGGGTTCAAGAAAGAAATCAGTGGGGTGCGTTGCATACTTGCATAGGAGCATGACTTGACCTGATGAGCACGCACGTATAGGAATCTTCCTCCCCTTAATTGTTCCATCAGATGCTGATCACCTTTTAATTATGGCATGTACGTATCCGATCGAAGAGACAGATCACTTGATCGGAGCAGATGGTCGACGGAGACGGCAAGCTGCTAGGTCAGCTGGCTCACGCGGTTTCGTGTATGCGTGCAGCATGCACCCAGATCAACTTCTTCTCCAAGGGTCAAAGCGGTGAAGGAAATATTTTATTAATCGTCTCCCTTTTAAAAAAAAAATTGGAGTGTGTACGTCCTGTGGCCGATGACAGTGAGCCGAATGTCCAGTGCGCTTTGCGTCGTGTTCTATCTAGCGGTCAAAACCCGTATGATGCACTGTGTATTCAATAGGGTTTATACAAAGGATCTTAATGTCGGCCAAATGTCTTTACGTTGTCCAAAGAAAACCAGCGTAAATAATCCTAGGACAGGCTGACGTAAATACTGGGATCTTGGGCCGGCCCTATGCGGCTGTATATACGTCGGTCTGACCGACGTAAATACTGGTGGGCATATTTACGTCGGCCACGTCGGCCTCTGCTGACAGTCAGTATTTACGTCAGCTTGCAAGTCGACGTAAATAGCCTTATTTACGTTGCTTTTTATACGTCTGCCAAGCCGACGTAAATAGCTATTTACGTCTTTTTTTTGCCTATTTACGTCGTCTTACTAACTCGAATCCCTATAGTGAGAAGAAACGGTAGCTTCATTGCATTGTATCTTAACATTCTTTCCATCATTAATACTTTCACCTTTCTCCAAAATCACCTTTTCTCTGTGCATTAGTTATAAAGCTTCAAGATAAACATAGAAATGGACTCTTAAAGAAGAAACGATCACCTTCTCTCTACATTAATTTTATGCCATATCATATTTTTATCCTACAGAAACAAGTGAATAGATTGTATTTCGAGTGCCCTTGTTGCTACCAATTACCATGCTCTCTGCTAGAGGTGGCCAACGGGCCGGCCCGGTTCGGGCCCGTTCGGTTCGTTTACTGTACGAATCGGGCCAACCGGGCCACTGGGCCTGGGTCTCGGCCCAAGTTCGGTTCGCACAGTAACCGAACCGAATCGGGCCGGCCCGGTTTTATTTAGGCCTGTTTATTTTAATTAAAAAATCTAAATAAATTAAGAAAAACCACTATATTTTACAAAAATACACTATAAATTGCGTAAATACACTATATATCATTAGAAATATATATATAAATGAATATATTTAATTAAATAAACATGCTACAGTGACGAACCGAACAGGCCGAAACCGAACCGGGTCGGCCCGTCACTATACAAACCTAACCGGGCCGGCCCGATGGGCCGAGGCCTCGGCCCAGGTTCGGTTCGGTTAACCGAACCATGCCGGCCCGGTTGATCCCATTTGGCCCGGCCCGTTTGGCCAGCTCTACTCTCTGCCAAGCTAAAAACCAGCTAGGAGAGCGCTCGGCTTACTACGCCGCAGTACGCCTGTGCGACTTGTCTGGTAAACGTTCTTCAAATTTAATTACTAATTAAAGTGGACCGCAATCTTTCTATAAAAGTGCAAATTATTTTCCACTGCAGAAGTGCCAGATGGCATAGCTGTCGTCGCTTCAGAATGGATCTGCGACATTACATTTTGTGGGTTGTTTCTATTTTGACTATGAATAAAAACTTTTTTTGTTTGAGCTATATAATTTTCTCCAAAAACTTTGAAAAAAATCATAATGTTGTCGTATTACAAATATTTTTTGCTATTTTATGAAAATAAACATATTACAAACAATATATAAATAGTCTATCAATATTTTGAACAAAAAAAACTAATCATCAAAATACCCAAAAGTCTAGATCGAAAGTAACACATATTTGGCAAAACTGTGTTTTTTCACAAAAAAAAAAGCAAATTTTCATATAGTTGCACAAAAAAAAAGAAATTTATATCAATGGCAATGATGGAACAACCGACAAATGTGATGGCACGAATGGATGATATCCTTTATATGGAAGTTTTAGGTTTGAATGCAATCGGATAGAAGGAATTTTCTCTATATAAAATAAAAATTGCACTGTGTCAGTATAAACTTATATGTCATTATTGACTTTCAAGGCCAAAACAACTCAACCTCCAACAAGCCTCCTTCTCTTTCTTCTTATCTATCTCGAGTGAACTGATCTCTTCTGTCTTACATGCGGCTCACTCTATCCTACTTCTACTTCCTCCTTCCTCAGCCTCCATCGGCCAATCAAGTAAAGTAGATCCTCCTCCACCCTTACCGGTAGTTGGAGCTCTTTGTGGTACCCAATCATAAGGTTAAAGGACATGGATGTCTGAGCTCACCGCCAAACAATCCGCCTATGCCTTCAGCCTCTGGGCCACGCCGCTAGCTGAGCCCACCACCTCTAGGGAGCCATTGCTGGCTCTAGGTTATGTCACCACATGAACCACATGCCCGAGGCCTCCAAGTAGCCCCTGCAGCCTCTAAGACATTGTTGTCTTGCATACTGAGCTCACCAAGCCCTAAGTTGCTGTTGCCACCAATGAGCTCGAGGCATCCGCTCATGCTCATACCTCTATCATAGATGGAGTGCCCTGGAGCTTGGAGGTAGGGTTTTGGTAAGTCGGGACACATAGATGGAAATGATAGGTGGAATACATGGGGTGTTGTGGCCATGGGAGGCCATATGGATGTGGATGGCAAGGGCCGGGTGCCATAATATTTGTGGGCGGCAATAAAGATAGAGAGAGATAAGGGAGGGAGGGGCCGGAGGGAGAACAAGAAGACAATGCTATTTTGGAATGGAATATCTGTAGATCTTGCTACTTTATAATAGTATGGGTTACTTTTGATTTTAAAATGATATGTATATATGCATTGGACGTTTTGTAGTACGGACTATTTTTTATTTCATAATGACATACGTGCATCGGGCGCTTTGCTGGGATGTATATAATTTACCGTCTTTGTAATGTGTTAGCCAGCAAGTCTCGTACTCATGGCCATTCTACCCTGACATTATAATACATTTCATGTATCCATTAATTCACGTAAAATTTTAATCCGACAAGATGCAGCAAGCGCAGAATATTTTTTAAACAAGCGGAAGTGTAGATGCTTAGGTAACTAAGCATGATTAATCTGGCTGTGTACCTGCGAGTTTGCAACACGTACGCTGGTCAGCGCCTGCGCTAAAAGCAAGACCAAAAGAAACCAATCCGTGTAAAGCTAGCTCAGCTTGTGCACTCGCAGCTGATTCAAACAGGGGACATTTCATAAGCTAATCTAGTTTGTTATTTGCTGATGAGTTAAATTTTAAGTTTTTTGAAACTGTTTTGAATGGTATGGAGCACTTTATTTGACTTTTTTAAGGCTCTGTTCTTTTCAGCTTAACAGCTTAACATCTTAACAGCTTAACGACTTATCTACGTTCTGAAAAAATAAATGCTTTGAATTTTTTTAGTCCGTTTTTTTGTTGTTCTCAAGGTGGGTCCTAATGCTTTAAAAAGCAAGCCAAACAAAATACATCCGAATCTCAAGACTATCTAGAGAAGTTCTCCCGTTCAACTGTTCAGCCGTTCAGATCAGCTCAAAAGAACAGGGCCTAAAACAACTTTGATAAGCAGTTCCGAGATGAAAAACAGACTACAAAACATTCTACTTTCTGATAGGGAGATAAACCATAAACAAACAAGAATAATAAGACATGGGACTGTTAATTGGGAAATCATACCTGTTTCAATTCCTTAATTTGAAAATATTTAAAGATGGATTCATTCCACCAGGAGGCGATTCAGAGTGTAATTCGCACGACAAAACTACTGCCTTTATTACACAACCGTATATACACGCTGCTACAATGGACTTACGGCTACTGAGGTATTCGATTGAGATATCCACTTTATTCCTTCCCAGAATCACTACTCGATCAGAAAACAAAATTAAGCATGCAACCGATCGGTCCTGTCTGCTCATTACTACCATGATCACTGTCACACAGGATGGTATGCATGCTCGACTCTTACTAATCAACTTTTTGCCTGATAATTAAACAGCTAATTAATCTGACTCCTCTTCGTGCGCAGCTGCGGCGGCGCTCTTCTCCTTCCTGGCCTTCTTGGGGCACTTGCCCCCCTTCTCGCCGCCCTCCGTCTGCAGATAACGCTGCTCCTCCGCCTCCGCTCCATCACCGGCGCCGGCGCGGTGGCGGCGGCAGCGGTGGGGGCAGTAATCGTTGCGGAGGTTCGCCATGGCCGCGCCGAAGCCGGTGCCGGCCAAGAACGCGAGACCGTACTTGTATAACGCCATGTCTGAATCGAAGCCTCAGCTCTCTCTCTCTCTCTCTCTCTCTCTCTGTGTGTTCTTGCGACCTTGGCCTCGATTGATGAGCACAGATGGAGGATGCTATGGTGTATATATAACATCATCGAGAGCGGAGGTGTGGCAGCTGGTTTGTTTGGTCTCTAGTCTTAGCTCAATCTATATCCATGATGGTTTTTTTTTTGTTTTTGTTTCTAGAGTAATTAAGATGGTTGATTCATCTGCGATGTAGTACTTGCCTAGCAACAAATGGCGTTTTCTTGGACAAGAAGGGTGCTTTCTTGATCCCTTGTCCCAGGCCGACGCGGCGCTCATGATTTGGGGAGGAGGCGAATCGCGAGGAGAGAGAGAGGGGCATGAGCCGCGAGCCGAGAGAGGAGACAGAGCGCAACAGCAGGAGAGCCGAGTCGCAATCAACGGTTCCTCTTGAGAGCATCGTGCGGCTCTGCGCGCGCGGGACGAATTCCTGTCCTTCGGGCGAGGGACGCCCCCCGCAACGACGGCGTACGGGTGACGTCGTGACTTTTATAAGAAATCATCATCGTACGGCGTACGGGTGACGTCATCGACGGCGTACGGGTGGCGTACGGCGGACGGTAGATGTGTTGGCCGCTTCACAGCATGGAATGGAAAAATTCATCCATATAAGAACCATCAATATGATAGTAACTTTCATTGTCGGTTTGATCTATCATCCGGTAATGCTATTTCGATTCCAGTCTAACCCATCAAACGATAGTGATGTGTCTGTATTACTACTGGTTCTTACTCCCTTCCTATCATGAAATAATTGAGGTGGAAGAACCGATGGCGATATGAGCAAAGAAGTATAAAATTCTTCATTTTTTCCAATGCCTGAGAAAAATCATCATCATCCTCCATTTGGCAACCCCGCGCCACCACGCTGCCACCACTCGACGACCCATCCGGTTCTGTTCTCCCAAAGACGACACAATCTAGATCCAGGTTGCTCAAGACCAAATCTGCTTTCTCAAGGGTCATCCAGAGCTGAATCTCGTTTATGGTGAGCAATTTCTTCTACATTTTAGAGGGGACTTTAAAAATGATGATGTTAATCTATTTAGGCTGTTACATTCATATTACCCTACAAATCAACTATATTAAAAAAGTCCGTCGGGACTAATTCAATATCTACATTGACTAAATTAAATGGTGGTGCTTGTTGCTACCATCATTTATGTTGTTGTCGTCATCACCACTATTGCTATTGCTCGGGCTAGCCGGTGACACATTGCTGCTTGCAGCAAGGCCTGGAGAGGACTTGTTGTTCGAGAGGATGATGGGGTTAATTATTCAGATCAACCCTAGCCTCCACGTCAGTACCACCCCTTTCCTCCTCTCCTCCTCTTCCTTCTTCCTGAAGCGCAAGCGCAATGACCCTGTCGTTGGCCACTTCTTCCTTCGCCTGCACTTGCACGGGGAGTTTCGTATGCAAGGTGGCAACGATTGCAACATTGTTCTCCATGGCAGAGCTGGAGTAAAGCAATCAATGTGGAATTAAATGTGGAAAGAAGCTTGCAAGAAAGTAAAGGGAAACCAAATGCATTCCTAACCCATTGTGGCGCGACTAAGCTTAGGCATGGCAATCTTAGGCAGTGAACCAAACATGCCATAAATCTCAAGGCATACTTGTGTTATTGGAGAAATGAGGCACGCAACACATGATGACATCCGAACTACTTGTTCCCTAGCCAAAGCCATGCTCAATTTGCAAAAAAAAAAAGATTCCAAAGGACTCAACTGAAAACTTCTATGATTAAATCAATTGGAGTTTATTACTAGATGTAGCAAGTAGCAACCATATGTACACCGTAGGGGTAAGAGATGATCATTGGATCAAGGAAAGCGACAACTCATGATACCCTGGTGGCGCGTGTAAAAAGAATCCCAAAAAAATAAGGCAAGAGGTTAGAATTACCTCTAGAGAAGTGGTAAAATGCTTATTATAAAGTCCACCACTCATGTTCGGAACTTCAAATCCTCATCGGGGCACAATAAAAATACCATTTTTACTAGTCATCAGGCGACAAAGATTTATTTAACTCGATCTAAGACGATTTTCTCATACACGTATATACTATCGATGGATCTTTTAGTGTCCTACAGACATGTTGATCTACGGGTCAGAAAATCAACTGAAAGTTAAGTAAATCTAAGTCGTCTGATGTCAGGCTTGTCCCTAAAAATATAGTTATCACCCTTATCAGAAAAAAAACATGCTCTTGCACGGTCAAAGTTTGACCTTTTGTTTAGTGGCCTAGGCCTGTTAACTGAGGGAAGAAGGATGGCCATTTGGCTCAGCCCAGTCAACAAACGATAGGCAAATCAGCCCATAACACTTTCTGGCCCACTAACGGCCCATACGCAGAGATTAAGCGAGCTTGTACGGATTCGTCTCGGAGTCCGCAACGGGAAAGAAAAAGGTCATAACACGACTCGCATTGATTGTGTTTTATGAATCTCTCCTACGAGTACAAATACTGGCGCTACTGCAACCGCAAATTGGCCTTGGAAAACCTGAAATCCTCAGGGATTCCGAGCAGGAGGAGAAGAGAAGCTCAGACCAAGGCCACCGGCCAGCCATGGCCTGGCGCCTCTGCCTCCTCCTGCTCCTCCACCTCTCCTCCTCGGCCTGCGTCGACGCCACCAGCCGCCACCGCGGCCTCCTCCTCGCCGGCGGCCCTCCGCCGCCGTCCCGCCATGATCGCCGCCCCGGCGCCACCACGGTACGTCTCTTGCATGCATGTGCATGTGCATGCATGCACCTTCTTCGTCGATGCGAGCGAGCGCGCGTGTTCTTATACGTTGATGTAGCTGCAGCAGGTGGACGTGGACACCCCCCGTGCTGATGCGGCGGCGCGGCGCTTGCTGGGGACGCCGGCGAGGCCGGGCGACGTGAAAGAGGAGGAGGGCGCCACGGCGGCGGTGGCGCCGGGAGAAGACGGCGGGCATAAGGATGCAGGGGGGGACGTCGCCGGCGGCGGCGGTGGCGGCGGCGAGGGCGGGTTGGCGCCGGAGGTCACGGAGGATGATCAGCAGGAGAGGGGCCTGCACATCGGCGTCGACTACGCGCCGCCCAAGACGCATCCTCCGTCGCACAACTAAATATATATTCTCTGACGACGACGACGACGACGAGCGATGATGACGGCGATCAGCTCGATCCATGCATACTTCTGCATGTTGATCTTAATTAGTTTGGCTTTGCTAGGATAAGAATTATATGTAAAGCATGTCGTAATTTCCTTCTCAGCGAGGGGTTTTAATTTCCTTTGTTCATGCTAATTATTATTTAAGTTACATGATCGATCCTATTGTACACTATGATCGATGCTCAACTAATGTGCATTGCTTCTTTTGAGGGACGTAAGATTTTATCTTTCGGCGAGAGAATGCTAGCTGCGCTAATATCCTACATGCATTTGTCATATTGTCATGCTTAGTTTCGTGTATTTGGTTTTTTTAGTTTTATTACACATAGTAAAACAAAAGAATATTTTCTTGGGCATTGATTCGGCAACACTAATATTGTAGTACGTGCTTCGACTCTCTCTTCCCAGGGAGAAATGTGCGGAGCCCTTTGTCAATTGTCAAGCTCTTTTATATAAGCTCTTTTATATTGAGTCCACACACATAATATCAACATTTAGTTATTAAGCGAAACAAAAGAGTTCTGCAAAAAATGGTTAAAAAGGAACGTATATTGATCACGATAAAGCAATTAATCCTAAACTTATGACGCTTCTCCGCGTAGGAGCAAAAGTGAAAAAAATAAAATCCATCATCTGCGTACATCAAAAGATGTATTGAGTCCACACGCATAATATCAACATTTAGTTATTAAGCGAAAGAAAAGAGTTTTGCAAAAAATGGTTAAAATGGAACGTACATCGATCACGATAAAGCAATCAATACTAACTTATGACGCTTCTCCCTCCATTCAAGAATATAAAACGTATTTTGATTCCAAAAAACAAGCTTAATTTGTAAGTTTTAACCACAATTAGTCAAATTATATAAATCTTTAGCGTACAAAAGTTTTATCAATAGATTTGTATTTTTAATAGATTTTGATACATTATTACTTTTTAGCAATTGACAATATATAATAAGAGAAACTTATAGTCAAAGTCTATCTTCAAAGATTTTTCAAATTAAAATTAATACACCTAATTCTTGAACAGAGGGAGTATTTGCCATTGCTACCACTTGCATCTTGGAATAATAAATTTTGCGGAGCCTTTGAGAATCTTGGACTAATTAGAGGGACCATAACATAAAACAATACCTGGTGATACCCTCTCATGAATTAATTGGGGGGTAATGCTCATTGGCCGTGGATCAAAGTAGGATGAGTAGCTAGGGTTTAGAAAACTAGAAATCTTGGGAATGTTGGAGAGTACTGATCAGGAGTGAGGAGCATAGCTACCCCTTGACCCCTTGTGTGCGACATGTGTGTGTATATATGGCCAGCAGTGGCATGCATGAATGTTTAATTTGAAGGAGCCAGCTACCTCTACTGGGTTCATGCATGGCAAGTTAAGGATGTGTGCAGACTCCCATGGAGCACTTCCCCAAGGAGCTAGCTAGCTACCTATACATATGCCGATAAGCCTGTTCTAACCAGGAAAACTCCAAGTCATCGTGTTGACATTGTGCTAGCAGTAACTTGCTAAGTTAACTTACTTACCCCTGCATGCAATTACAGAAGTAATTGTATTATTATATAGTTATCTTTCTGTTACCGCAGCCAGAAAGTTACAGAGCTGATCTTGTATCCATTGATGAGATCGATTCCAACAGTCGAGGCTTTGACAGTTATCACCATATATATATGTGGCTACTTAACTTGTGATTTTTTTGTTTTGTTTTTCCTCTTGCTGTGAAAAAGGACGCCATCGTCCATTGATCAGTTCCAAATAGAAAGGGGATATTCCTGTTTTCTTCCCCGATATAAACCGGTACAATTTCAGTAGTGTTTAATATATATCATTTGGTAAAACAGAAGACTTTGTAGCAGAGAGGGCTTGACAATTGACCTGGCCTATTTTTCTTTTCTTTTTTTTTTTAATTTGAAGATATATGACAGTTCATGACTGAAAAAACATCGTATCGCTGACAGGCACTACAGAAAACAGGATCTTTTTGGACGACAAAAACTACCGACACAGGACCAAATACCGCTGACATAGACTTGTGTGGTCGGCCAAGGCATGACGGACGTTTAGGTTGGTTTCACATGGCAGAGAGATACTTTTGTCTACCAAAAGCGGGACCGATCTAGGCTCCTACCATCGAAGCCGTTAAGGCGTACCACAATCACTAGTACAGAAAGAGTAATATAAGACGCACATTTTGAGACAGTTTTGACTTATCAAACCCGAAAGTGTCTTTTATTGCTCGCAAGTCAGGAATAAGAGACGGTTTAGATATAACCATCTTATATGTTAGTTGTTTTAGAGACGGTTTCATTCTAACCGTCTTATATGTCAAATGCATTAGATACGTTTTTGTAGTTACAAACGTTGCATATGAGGTATGAGAAAAAGAGTCACTTTTATAATAAAAAGCGTCTTTTATAAATATGTATTATACGACGTTTCGTTATGTGCAATCATATGCTTTGTTTGACGACAGTTGAATGGTACAAGCCGTCTCATAAAAGTATGTATTTAGCGACGGTTCGTATAATGCAAGTGTCTATTTTTTTTTCTCTGCAATTATTTCCTCAAAACAAAAAACCATGTAGGTTTTATTTGCTTGCGCCACTTCCCCCACCCCAAAAAAAAATAACGGTGGTTGGATCGAGCTGTGGAGCTGGCTGCATAGAGCAGAAGGAAACCTAACCAGGTTAGACCCCACCGCCCTGGCCGCCGCCGCCGCTGCGCGCCTGCTGCACGCCGCCGGCAGCCGCGCGCCGCCCCCACCGCCCAGGACGCCGCCGCCCCCACG